>APFE031555084.1:77748-92427 GCA_000404065.3 Pinus taeda
AATCTCCCATAAGGATTCTTCATACCTTGCATACATGCTTGAAAAGGATTTTGAGGTTGGGACCAAGGTTGTTGCCAAGGATTCCAATTTGGTGGAGGTTGAAAATTCATAGGGTTGTTAAACCCTTGATTTTGTTTCCCCTGCCATGGTCTCCTTGCAACAAAACAGAGAGACTCAATGGTACTTGGATCTTCCTGAAAGACAGCTTTAAGACCAAGGATTGAAGGACAATCCTTGGTTTCATGATTCTCTGAACAGATCACACATGTATCTACAACCTTTGCATCCAAGGGACATTCCCTTAGAGCATGTTTCTTTCTACACTTTGGGCAAAAGATAGCTAAAGCTTCAGCTTCTGCTTGTTGTTTATTATGGATCTTAAGAGTGTCTAGTTGCTCACTATGACTTCCTAAGATATCAGTTTTGAATTCATCAAGCATGTTGCCAATTTCAGCCCTACTTACCGATCCAGTTGCAGATTTGTTTGCTTTGAGGAGAGAAGGATCTCTAGGCCCTTTTTGAGTTTTAGATTTCCCCCGTGAGAGATGAACACATAGCTTTGCTATATCATGAAGTGGAAGTTGAGATATGTCTCCTTTTCCCATCATGTTCAAAATATCTATCCATTCATCTCTAATGGCTTTTAATAGAAGGGCTTTCAAGGTTTCCTCATCCAAGTTACTCATTTTTGCTCTTTTCAGATTGTATTGAAATCTCTCAAGTAAATCCTCCAAATTTTCGTCTTCTTTTTGTACCATCTTGAATACCTCATCCTTGTGATTGGTGGGCATACAATAGTCCAGGTACCTATCCAAAAATGTTTGTTTCATATCATTCCAAGAACTAATGGATTGAGTGAGTAATCCCATGAACCATTTCAATGCTGCCCCTTTCAATGTTGAAGGGAACAGTTTGAGTTTTTGAGCGTCTTCCAGATAATCATAAGTTCGACATAGGACCTCAAACTAAAATAGAAATGTCTCAGGGTCCTCATTTCTTAACCCATGAAAGTTTGGGAGGATGGATGGCGAAATGTTTTTCATTGTGGCTCGGGAGTCATCATCGACTATGGGAAATCCAAATGAATTGTCTCCATTTCTATTTCCTCCATTGTTTCCTCTACCTCCTCCATTATTTCCTCCTCCACCTCTACCTCTACCTCTACGTCCTCCAAGTCCAGTTTCTCTTTCTTCTGCCATGGTAGTTTCTTCAGAGACCTCAAAGTTCTATGGTTCCTCTACCAAGGGTGAATGAGGAAGAATTTCTCCTTCTTCTTCAGGTGATTCTATTTCTTCAATTACAATCTGTCTCCTTGTGGAAGAAAAGAAAGAATCTCCTTCGGATTCAATAGGTGGTATGGGAGAGTCAACTACTGCCTCTTGGATTCCAGGAATCCTAGAGCTAGGAGTATGAGTTGGAGATGATGAAGGTGTCTCTTGCCTATTTCTTGAAGTGGATGGAGTTGTGAAAATCGAACTTCTAGCTCCAGCTAAAAACCTTCCCCTAGAATCTCTTGCTCTATGCATATCATTTTTATTTTTTCTTCAAGTCAGGGTAATAATTCTTTTTCTGATCTTCCAGATCACTCTAGGTGCAAGAAGAGAGCATACTCAAGAAACTATTAAACCAATAACTTTCTCTTTTCTGATCCTCCAGATCACACTAAGTGTAAGAGGAGAGCATACTTTGAGAGGTTATTAATTTTCCTTTCTTGAAATTTTCTTATTTTTATATATTTTTTTTAGAAAGTGGCTACCTAATTTCACTTCCCCGACAACGACGCCAAAAATGTTTGGTCAATTTAGTGATGTCTAAATTGCAACTTTTAAATGTCAACCCAGGGCTCGTAATCTGATGAAGTGAGGTGTACTGTATGTACTTAGGCAACTATTTCTTGAGATTTTGTCGTTTTTAACTTTTTAGGGTTGTTTTTAAGTATATCTCTCCTAATGTGGTGTGACGAAATAAAGTGAGTGAAGTGTGTGAGATTGTGATGTGCTTCTGAAAACTTAAAAGTACCCTACAAGAAATCTTGAAATGAAATCAATGCTTAAAGGAAAGTAAAGGCATTAAATAAAAGACTAATGACATTGGCCCAGTGCCTCTGTTGCTGCAAGGAAATGCAAATAAATCTATGTCAAATACCCACTAAGCAATGTGAAACTAAAGTAAATCTATCTAAAAGAAAGACTAGTCTCAAATACTTTAACTTCTTCTTAACCTCTTGCCTTTTAACTGAATGTATCATGTGATAAACAATTAAAAACAAGTCAAGCAATTGTGAGTTTCTGAACAACTAAACCAAGCTGCATTAAGTGATGTTTTGGTCCTCAATAAAGATATTAAGTTATAAAGAAGAGACCATCAATAGGTAAACAACTTGATATCTACAAACAAAAAGAAAATATGCAAATTGACTAAATGATAATGATGAAATAAAGGCTGCAAAACAAAGAAGGTCAGCAACATAGACAAGAGATCACACATGTCACTAGTTGTGCAAAAGAAAAGCATAAAACTGTCCCGGGCACGCCTAAGAAACCTGTATAACACACTAATCATTCATGAAAAAGAGCAGAAATGTAAACAAGCAGAAATTGAAATGTATGTACAGCTATCTAAAACAGAGCAATTAAAGGCATTATATATATGAAAATAAGAAAACGAAATGCGAGAAACTAAAAACACTGTACAGGCCTTTAGTAAACAGGGGCCCTCTGCCTACTCCAGCCATTTCAAAGATCAATCACACGCGTAAATGGAATAACAGTCTTCTCATGTATTGCACATAAAATAGGAAAATACAGTGGGAGTTCAAAGGTATAAAAACAACAGCTAACAACTAACTTGTGCAGCGTTCAAAGATGCTTTATTTATAATTGCAGAAGGTGAACTAACTTAACGAAATCTAAGTAATTCGAACAGCTGAATTGAAACATGTAGTCCTACTACGTCCTCGGATCTAGGCAATGGTCATCGTGGGCATTCAATCCGCTGTTGGATTATGTCTCCCACTACTTTCATAACTGAGGATGATGCCACCTATTCCTCATGCGCTCTAAAACAGAACACGCAGAGCCGTGCCACCGCCAATGACCTCTGTTTGACTGAAGTTGTCTCCTCGTTGACCACGGGCTTGGATGACTGGTTTGGATGATCTGGAGGGACACACACCATGTCCTTGGTTCCACGAACTTGCCCATGTGGCTCTTCTTCCCGGAGGACACCTGGAGCATAGCGTTTAATAAAATAGCTGCGAAATCTGGGGTTGGCTGCGGAAACCAGAATCAGCTGTGGAAAACCCTATGTAAACCATGTATGAGCTGCGGAAACGCAGCACCTTGGACCAAAATTCTAAACCAAACACAGTCATTAACATAATTAGAAAACCATGTAAAAAGTCCTAAAATACAACGATTTGAGCATATTGATGGAGGGAATGAGTGGAAAAATAGGGAAATGAATAGGAAAAAGAGGCTGGGAGGCTGTGTAAAGAAGTGTAAGTTTGAGGCTCAACAACCATAAAGCCATGCATCGGGATTTTCAATGTTTTATTGTATTTTGCAAATACAAAGGAAACCACAACACATGGGCACCTGCAACTTGCGATAGTCATCAAAGGCAGACCCGATAAGAGTCTAGGGCAGATTTAATGATTTTTTAAGTTTGATAGAAAGCGTTTTTATAGGTTTTTCACATCTTTTAGTGTATTTCTCCATGTAAACAAAGAATGACTATTTTGGGGATTTCAAAGGCACCGATGGTCCCTTCTGTTGCGGAACAGGTGGCCACCATCCCTGAAGACGTAAACTAGTAATGATTGCCTAATGCTTAGAGGGGATTTGAGCAGACAGAGGTTGAGAGAAAAAGAGCCTAGAAGAGGAAATCAATAGACAACGTCGATTGGCTTACGATCCATACAATGACAGAGACAGAGACAAGAAGTGATGAGACAGAGAGAAACAGAGACAGAGAGTGAGAGGGAGATTCTGTGGACTCAAAGAGACTTGAGGGATTCCAGTAAACTCCTACTGTTTTGTATCTGTTGCGTTGAGACCCAAATTGAGCTCACTTTTGTAAAACTATGCTCTTGAAGAAATCATAGAGAGGTCACCACTTAAGGCTGGACTAGGAGACGTAGCCAGGAAGTTTTGGGTGAACTCCTTGATTATTTTGTTGTGTTATGTGTGTATATTTGTTATGTTTTTCTAACTGCTTCATTGTTTACATTATTCACAATATTTTTGATCCGTTGCACTAATTAATATAGGCAAATCCTACACATGAGTCTGTAATACCTTAATATTAATCTAAGATCTCAATTTCAGAACAAGTTCCCAATAACAGATGGATTGGGTAGTTGTATATAGTGATGCCCACTCACATAAGAGCTAGTGTGTTATTGAAATGTTGGTGTATATGGAGGAATAAGATCAGACTGTTTGGTGCTCATTAACAGAGATCCAGTTGAAATTCCAGATGTAGATGTCATGGGAGAGTTCCAGGGACTGGATGTTGCACTAGGCAAAACTTGGTAACCAGGTGGGATGGATGGACCACCATATAAATATCCCTTTTTTGTGGTTACAAACATGGATGAGGTTGCAACTTGGGTTTTCATAACCATGGTAGAAGATATAGGCTATGGAACCAAAGAAAAATTAGTCATGGTTAATCCCAAAGACTATTTCCAAGAGAGACCCAAAGGTGAGTTGGAAGGAAAAAAATCGGACAAAGGAGGATTAAATGGAGTATTAGGAGACAGAAAAGGATGGACCTGATAAAAATGAGTCCATAGTTGAATGGGAGAGGAGGGTTGAGGCTATTCATGTGGAATCTCTTTGATACTCACAAGACCAGGGGGAATGGGTTCACTATTGCATCCACAATATATAGTTTGGGGTTGTGTCTAAGGCACTGGAAGAGAATAATAAGTTCTTGAACTAATAGATGTATATTTTTGAGGTACCTTAGGTTATATAACCTCTAGTTGAGATGCCTTTGACTTGGGAAAGTTAGGTTCAATAACCTTTGGTAAAGAGATTTTAGGTGCTTTGAATCGACTGTGTCAGAGTCACTAGCCAACAGAGAGGTAATATGGAGATCTATAGTCAAAGAAAAACATGATTTTAGTGGATCTATCTCTAATGGTGGACCAGAGGTAATAGACCTCGAAGTAATGGATTCGGTAGTCTGCATTTTATTATGCTTCTGACGACAACCAAGAGTTTCCTCTGGTTGAAGAGGAGGCTTATTTTTCATTCTACGGGAACGATGGGGTAAAGGGTTTTGTTCTTCCATGGTGGATTAATAAATTTTAACAAGTAACACAAAAAATAAGTCAAAGAGGGTAAACTAGGGATAAAGGTTTACCAAACCACTGTGAACTGCAATATATAACCTTGGAAAAACAATGATCTACATATGTGTGAGAAATCTCCCAAAATGTTGTGTTTGGTGTATCACAGTGTATAAGGTGGCCAACTCGGTTACCCGTGGCAAGGATAGCAATGTATGGTGGACTTCCAAAATATACTAGATAATATGTGGAAGTGTAGTCTTTGTTAGTGTTGTCTAATACATAACTGTATGATGAAAGCATTCCCATATAGTTTTGATGTGTGGAGCGCCATCCAATATACCTAGAGGTATGTGGAAGACAGTATAATAGACTTACGTACCCAAAATGTGATATCACCCTCGGAATGAAATGATAGAAAAAATGACAAATCCTATGTTTAAAGACGTCGAAACACATATATAGTTTTGACCGCTAGATTTTTGCGTTAATGTGAAAATGCTCAGTATGTTGATTCAGTGAATTTTGATGTTTATCTTGATTTAAGTTTCAATTTTCAAGTATTAGAATGAATTTCAACTGAATATCCAAAAATGAAAACTAGCATGATAAAATGAAACTTTTCATTTCAAGGAAAATCTATATATAAGAGGGAAGAGATAAAGAACATGCAACATATAAGATGCAACAAACAAAATTTATTAAGAAATTCCCCTAATGAAAATGTTTTAACTACAATTTTCACTCATAAAACCATAGATGCAATGCATAAAGCATAAGATTTTTCTTTTCAAATCCACTTAACTTTCAAATGAAAACTAAGATAATCATCTAATCACCCATAAGAAAATTATTTTCAAAACGATGACTGAAACACCAATTCTTTTAAGCAATCAATTTTCTGATGACCTAATCACAAGAATAAAGTAAAACCCAAAAAAAAACACTCAAACCAAAAGGAAACCATATGAAGGCTTCTTAGAGGGATAAACACATTGAGGGACACGTGGAGGACCAACTATAATCAATTCAATACGAGAGAATAAAATCGAAAAGTAACCTTTGCGTGGAGCAAGGGTTAGCAAATGTGAAAAGAGGCTACTGGTTCTCTGCAACATAGGTACATAGAAGTCCGTGGTTCTCTGCAACACTCTGTCACCAGACCAGGGGATGCACTAATCAGGGAAAAGGGATTTTCTGAAACAACAAGTCAAATGCAACTTAATGAAGGGTCTTCCGAGGCTCATTCATGCTCAGCGAGACACTAGAGGTCTTATGAAGAGGTGTAACAAGGGAAAACGTGAAGGAAATTAATAAGGGAATGAAACGTTCCTAAGTGGAGTTTCCAATTTGTTATAGGAAATGTACGACTATGGAAAAAGTATCTTCCCTAGACCTAGTGACATAGTATAGAACAAAAAAAGTCAAAGAATATAAAGTTTTCCTTATAAGAATTTGAGAATGGAAAAATGCTTACTTGCGATCTGTCAAAAGCTCTTCTCTCCTCTTGGCTTGCCAACTGTAACTGTAGCTCCAAATGATATAATTAGAACCTGCATAAACATACAACACAAGCCAAAGATCTATGACATCTATGTATAAATATCCATAAATTCTATTCAATGGATCAACATAGCATTGAAACAGATGTATATAGAAACAACATAACACATGTAGGAAAATGTTATACTCTTTATATTGAAATGGAAGGGAGAGAGTTTACAACCAAAAGTGGGAGTTGATCTTGTAGAGAACCTCCCAAATTGACTTATCCTTCCTTGGCATAATGTACACCTCAATGCCGCACTAATGCATGGGAATGATGTCTCCCTTATAATCAAAGAAACAACATAAGTGTATTATTAATCTCCAAAATACAACCTATAGCTTATGGAGGGTAGTAAATATATAGGAGAGGATGGGCTCAAGAGATAAGAGGTGAAAACTCCAAGGTAGGCGAGATAGGATTCGAAGTTCTTATTCTAGGCAAATTGTTTTAATAACTGCTAGAAGCTTATGGAAGAGGAAAATACAAGATTCTTTTTATTTTTGCAAATTTCTAGAACCAATGCACCCCCAGTAGGAGAAAACATACTCTGATTAGAGCATGTGAAAAACTAAGAAACTTGCCACTCAAAGTAGGTCCCTAAAGGGATAAGTTGCATTGGGCCTTAAAAGTACTAAAATGAATTAGTGAAGGTCATAAACTCAGAGATTTGAGAGAGTCATTCTTAGGGCTTTGTGTAGGGATGATGACAAGGTGGTCATGGATGTTTATGGATCTAATTTGTAGGCCTAATAAGTAGATGTGACAAAATGGCCTATAACACTAGAGAATGAAACTATCATCGAAATATATCACCTATGGTTTTGTTTTACATATACAAAAGGGAAATTGCATAATGATCACCATTAGAAGTGGTGCATATATCTGTAACAATTCCTTTTGAACATTAGATACAAGAAGAGAAGCCCCAATCATGTCGAATATTCCTCAATCATCTCCCAATTGTAGCATTGATGACTCTTCTCAGCTCTTGTGGCGAGGAGACCTTTGGATGGCCACAAATATATGTAAATTATCGAGAGTTCTCCACCACATACCAGATGCTAGTGAATGACAAGAAAGTTTCATACTTCCACGTCTAGGATGAATTATTATTCTATCTAAGACACCTTTCTATTCCTTCATGTGAGCTTTCCAAGTTGATTTGGGAGGCACATTATATTCAAGTTACAAGACAATTTGGTGTGGAGGAGATTTTGGCCATACTATATAAGTATTTTTACTCGCCAAATCTCTGACATGATGTTGTCAAATACATCAAATATTGCACAACATGTGCAATCGCCACCATTAATAAGCAAGCCTTGTATACTCCTTTTCCTACTAGCTGACCCGAAGAATCGATCCCTGTGGACTATATGTCTAGATGCCATTCTAAAAAGGAAATAAATGACTATGTATTTGTGGTCATCAATAGATTTTCTAAAATTGCCATATCTGCTACTTACAAGAAGATTATCACAGTAGAAGCCATTGACAAAATATTCTTTAAACAAGTGTGGGTACATTTTGGGTCTCACAAACCATTATGTCGAATCAGGATAGTAGGTTCCTAAGAACATCTTGATCAATCCTTTGGCCATTTTTTGGGCACTAATATCACCAAGTCGATTGCATTCCACCCCCAGACAAATCACTAGATAGAGGTCATCAACAAAATGATCATGCACATACTGAAAATGTATAATTCCAAGCATTCACGAATATGGGATGAGATTATTTCTTATATGCAACACAACTATAAAGGAGGTATCCATAGCTCAATGCACCATAACCCCTTTGAAGTGGACCTAGTATTTCAACCATTATAACCCCTTCATGTTGCGTTTCCTTTTGCAACTACATAGTGAGAATCTTCCCATGTTTATATTGAAGTTGATAAAGCCACCAAGTTTATTAAGCGCATTCAACAAATCTGCCAGACAGTTCATGACATATTGGAGAAATCTAATGCGAAGTACAAACACTGACATGATCAACATCAGGTGACACATATGTTTCATGTCGGTGACAAATTTTGGTTACATTTGTAAAATGGTTTGACTATCGAATCCTATCAGAAGCTTTGACTTCTTTGATATGAGCCTTACACAATCACAAAGTCTTTGGGAGATAATGATTTCAAACTTAATATCCCTCCATTCCTTGCTTGCACCCTATATTCAATGTGGACTTTCTTTGTCCATAATATCCAACATTGTTGGACATATCGAACATTGATGAAGAGTTGACACCAATAGAGCTGAACCTATAATGTATTGAACAAGCCAGAGTGATCGAATAATGGACGTATAGATCAAAAACACTTGAAAAGAAAGGGTTCAATTGTATCAAGTTGTCAAAGTTTGCTAGCTCCTGCACTAGGGCAAGTGGCTCACTGGGGAACAAGTTCAATAGAATTTTTCCCATCTCATCAAGGAACTCAACATAATGGGGACCATTGCCTTCCAAGGGTGGAGGATATCTATAGGTGTGTATTGGTGGCCACCCATCTATTCTACTTGGACCCTCAACATTGTTTCTTTATGTTCTTTAATTGTAGCACAATTTGTTATTTTCGGAGTTTTTCGGGTCCTAAACATTGAGAGTCATTTTGAGAGCCTAAACTACATTCTTTTGAAAAATGGGTGAACCCAAGGGATGTGGCTAGTATTCGCGTTGAATATTTTATTCCTCATATAGATCTTTCTTACAGGGTATCATACACATCAAACAAAGATCGTATGCCAAAGTTACAACCCTGTGAATTTGATCTATCTACTAACCAAGATGGGACCCACAAACCTTCGAGGCTTCATCCACTAGGGTTAGGTTTTTGGACGTTTAGAGTTATCCCTTGTTTCTCACTAATAACAAGGCCTTCAATCATCATTTTAACACTATTAGGAAGGAATGTATCTTTCATATATCTTCCTAGAGATAAGCTACTATTGTTTGAGTTAGTTCATTTCCATTCTACATGTAAATAATTTGAAGTATTATTATCAATGAATTGAAGTCCAATTTTCATTGTAGCTTTGTGCCTCTATTTGAATATGTATTTTATTTCATTCCTACATAATTCTGGATCAATATAACAAGCCCCCAAGCAAGCAGTTGCAAGCAAAGGTGTAGATGATGAGAAACACACTCCTTCCTCTGATTGTGAATTATAGAGATCAAGTCAATTAATTTATGGTTGCATGCTCTAATGAATATTGTTCATGGAACTTTTGATTTGGACATTTCCATTTTTATGTTTTAAGATTGTTGAAGCCAAAACAGATGGTTAAATATTAACTCCCATCAACAAACGATTGAATACTTGTGAGTGTTGTACCATGTCAAAGCAACACAATGATAATTTTTTTAAAGGATTTACATACAAATTAAAGAAATTGCGAGAGTTGGTTCATAGAGACCTATGTGGACCCATGCAGAAATAGTTGATTGGTGGAATTTAATACTTCCTCACATTTATTGATGATTTCAGCAAAACAAAGTGGGCTTAGTTTTTGAAGCAAAAGTCTGAAACCTTTTCAAAGAATTCAAAGCCCTAGTAGAGAACCAAAGTTATTGTTAGATCAAGGTATTAAGATTAGATCATGGTGGAGAATATGATTTGAAGACATTTCATGTATAATTCAAACATTATGGAATTAGAAGGAAATTTACAACTAGATATACGCCACAGTAGAATAGTATAGTAGAGAGAAAGGACAAGACTATTATGACCATGGCAAGGAACATGATGAAATAATGAAACATGTTAAAAGAGTATTGGGGAGAAGCAGTCTCATGTGATTATTATGTGATAAATAGATCTCCTATAAAGAACATGTCAGTAGAAACATCGCCATACATGCATTATTGTCTATCTCATTTAAGGGTATTTTGATGTGTAGCATATGCACATGTAGCTAAAGAGTTAACAGACAAGTTATATGATAAAAGTGAAAAATCCATATTTACTAGTTATAGTGAGCAATCAAAAGCATATAAATTTTGTAAACCTGTCCCCAAGAAGAATATAGTTAGCAAAGATGATTTGTTCGAAGAAAAAGAGTCATGGAATGAAAGTGTATAAAATAAAATTGATGTGAGATTACCATTGATGGAAGTAGATGGTGTAGTAGAAAATCAAAGACGATGATCATAAGAGAAGGTAAAAAATAGAGTTAGGCTAGTAAGGAATCCAAGATTCTATGAACAACATGGATGTTCATGTAGATCAATAGATCGAAATACTCCTAGATACCATTCATGTGATGAATAAAGCATGGGGAAGATAAAAATGAGAAGTCTGCAAAATATTTTTGATGCTTTGGATGTTAGTTCAAATTTTTTATTGTTTCCATTTTAGCCTTCATCATTTGAAGAAGCTATGGTTTGGATGTTAGTTCAAAATTTTCATTGTTTTCATTTTAGCCTTCATCATTTGAAGAAGTTATGGTTTGGATGTTAGTTCAAATTTTTCATTGTTTTCATTTCAACCTTCATCATTTGAAGAAGCTATCAGAGATGAAACTTTGGTGCAAGTTATGGATGAAGAAATAGAATCTATTGAGAAGAATGATACTTGGGATTTGGTTGAGCTACCTAAAGATATAAATATCATTTGTGTGAAATGGGTGTACAAGACAAAGTCAAATGAAAAAAGAGAAATTGACAGATTTAAGGGAAGGTGTGTAGGAAAATGGTTCTCGTAGTAACCCAAAATAGTCTTTGGAGAAAAGTTTTCTCTCATAGCCACATTGGATACTTTGAGAGCAATATTGGCAATAGTAGCTCAGAATAAGTGGAAAGTATATTAGATGGATATGAAAGAAAATTTCTAACATGACCCCATAGAATAAGAACTCTTATGGACTCAAACAAGCACTAGGAGTGTAGTATAGCTGAATTCATAGTTATATGATCAAGAATCAATTTTTCAAAAGCAACATTCAATCGACCTTGTACACAAAGGTAAATGAGCATGGTCAGATTTTGATTTTTTTATTCTGTGTGGATGACATGATTTATGATGACAATATTGAATTAGATGAGTTTAAAGTCACAATGAAGAAAAAAATGAAATGACAGATCTTCGTCTTATGAAATATTTTCATGGCATAGAAGTTGAGAAATCAAAGAAAAGGATATTTATTCGTCAAAATAAATATACAAAAGAATTGTTCACAATATTTAGGATTGAAAGTTGTAAACCTGCTTCTACACCAATAGCGACATGAGAAAAGTTAAGTAAATATGATGAAGGATGAGACGTCAATCCAACTCTATTCAAAAGTTTAGTTGCCAGCATTATGCATCTCACAGCTTCAAGACCTCATATTATGCAAGGAGTTAGTTTGTTTTCTAGATTAATGAAGTCTCCAAAATACTCACATTAGAAAGCTAGAAATTGGATTCTAGGATACATAGCAGGAACTATATATTACGAGATATTTTATGTGAGTACAAAAATCAAGGATTTGGTTGGATATACTCATAGTGATTTTGCAAGAATTTTGGATGGTAGGAAAAACACTCTTTATGTGTTTCATCTTGGTTCACGTGTGATATTAGGGGAATCTAAGAAGCAACGTATTATGACACTTTTCATCAAAAAAAGAAAAATATGTAGCAATGACATTAGCAACATGCCAAACAATATGGTTACAAAGATTTTTGGATGGGCTTCACCAGGAATAAGAAGGTTCAACAATAATCTATTTTGACAATGCCTTAAGCATTGCACTATCTAAGCATAGTATGTTTCATCAAAAGAGAAAATATATAGGTACATGATATCATTTATTAGAGAACTTGTGATCAATGGAGGATTTTACTTGAAGCCTTATAAATGAGTGGTCAATTGGTTGATTGATTCTCTAAGCCATTAGCAAAAGATGTATTGAATTCTTGAGTGTTGTCATGAGTCATGTGGTAGTTTAGCGATCGTAATTAAAGAGTGTGTTAAAGATAGCTAATTACTCCCGCATGCATAGCAGTGCAAATTTAGAGTTTGAATTAGAGAGTTTGAATTAGTAAGTGTGAGTGTGAGTGAGTCTACTATTTAAAAGTTAGCATCAATTTAATTGTGAATTAAAATATATATTGTAATCAACTCATATTTTATGAAATTAATAAAAAGAAGCTAAGTCCTATTATTTCTAGCAATTTTATGCCTTTCATCCTTCACCTATCCAACCTGAACAAAACATTACATTGAATTATGAAAACTCTCATGCTAAAATGGTCAATGGTAAATTAATTTCATGACAATTTTATGCCTTTCCTCCTCCACGTATCCAACTTGAACAAAACATTGCATTGAATTATGAAAACTCCCATGCTAAAATGGTCAATGGTAAATTAATTTCATGACCACCACAATTTTACCGAATCTACCCAACACTTTGAAAAGAGGGGCTCCATAGATTTCAAAATCAACAAAATGGTGTCACTATTTGAGAAACAAGGGTCAATCCAGACGTAGCAAAAAAAAACCAACAATAAGAGGGGAATAAATGTGAGCTGAATATTCACTGTATGTAGCTGTAAGACATGAAAGACGGTCTCTGCTACCATGCAAAAATTCGGGATTACTTTGTATAAATAAAACTAATAAATGTAATATGCGTGCATTGGATACAAAAGATGCCGTTGGTTCATTGGAAAATAATGTATTCGAAAATAACAAAACTAACATTGATCCTCATCTAATCCCATCTTAAGCTCATCACAAAATCAATGGTACAGCAAGCCAACTTATTCGATCTCGCCTTTATGAAAACCCAAGAATATGTTTTGTATTGGTTCCTGTAATGCATGTTTTCTCTATTTCCCCTGATTTTCATTAAGATGTTAATACAACTCCTCCCCCACAAATTACGTTTTGAAATATTTGGGATAAAGGAACTCTAAGGTGGTTGTGTTTTTTGTTTTTTTTTATTCTTTTATTTTCATCAACATATCAATATAAATATTTTGAGAGAAATTACGGGAAGAATTGGTATGAAATTAAAGAAATCAAGTTATTTAGTATAAAAAATAGTCATCAAATCAACGGAGTTGGAAGTCATCATCTTCTTGGTTAATCATACAAAGAATTAATTGTTAAATTTCTATTAGGAAATCCATATTCTTATTAATCAAATAATGTTACACGAAGTGTTGTTTCAAGATAGGGAAACTATCTTGGACATAACAAAAGGAGATGTTGATATCCATATAAAGGAGCAACCACCCACTAGAATGCATAGGTGCCAATAGCTTCAAACACTAGCGTACTATAATATCGTTAGCATACATGGTTTTGTTAACCATTATAACTCCATAAATGTACATGTACCTGTAAATCAATTTGTGTATTATTGGAATGACTAGTTCCAATATAGACACAAATGTGTGACAATATTTGGCGTAACTAAATGCGAGTACTTGTAAATTGCCCTATAATATCATCATCAGAACAACTCCATGATTAGTGCCAAGGGTGATCATGCACTCCACCATCATTATGTACAAAGGAGCATTGCTACCCCTTGAGAGCAACGACTCAATGTTGCAGCATATTTGTTTTTCCCCTCATTTTGATCATAGGACCCTCTGGAGAATGATCCACACTCACAGCCCCAAACTATAGAACCTAATCTTACCATGTGGATGCCTTTACCCACATCTCTACTCAGGTGATCCATCTACATTCAATGATCCAAAAGTGGAGTAATGGTCAGAAACACCATATCTGATTCCATCATCATGGGTTTTACTGGATTACCCATAGCCATGCTCTAGGTTTTATCAGATCACCCTCAACCATGCCACCAAGGGCTCTCAGCCACGAAGG
>APFE031555084.1:107915-201216 GCA_000404065.3 Pinus taeda
GAACTACTATAGAGGATTAGTGAAGGTGCAACCAAATTATAACAATGAAAGGAAGTTTTCATAGTGTGATTCGATGCTCATTGCTGATCAGGCAGCTACAAATATTTATTGTTACCTTTAGGTACAATTTGAGCTCCATTCTAAATTCTCTATTTTCATTTATTGATTGTCCTTATTGTGTCCTTGTCTCTCTTAATTTCACTGTGGTAGGATTAGAATGGGTTAACAAATCAAGCATATCGTTGAGTAAAACAGACACCCACATGTCACTACATGTCATTGTGCATACTCTTTGTTTTTTATACAATTAGAGATGAGAAATATGATGTGTGCACAACTAAAAATCCTAGTAGGCATGACGAATCCAGTATTAGCATGGAAATGGAAACCAAGAATCATCAAATATCAAATAATTTGTGACACAAAGTAAAAAACACAATAAAATATTCTATACCAACATTGGATGTTTAATGCAAGGTACTACTAATATCTCATAATTTTTAGACATGGTGACTGCCATGAAGATGCCCCCAAGAAAAGTTACTAAATTGAAGATAAGTGCTTCATTTTGCTCATAGTTACTTCCATTTCTCCTATCCTAATTCTTCTAGAAGTCCTTCTCCAAAGTGATCTCTTAACTATCTTGGAGGGAAATTGATTACTTCATTCAAACACACATATTACAATTTCATTAGGATCAATAGATGAGAAAGCTTCATATTATTCAATATATTCCGCATGTTAAAATATTATTGAACTATTACCTTTCTATTTAATTGATATGACAATCACTTGAGGATTTGTTAAGATTTTGAGACTGTTTCCAATTATTTTTTTCTTTTGAAAGTTATTGTTCTCAATTAAAAAAATTAAAGAAAAGGTGAAAATGATGCAATGGAGGGATTCTTTATTTTAGTGACTAAGAATTTCTTGCTAATGTGAAGAGCTTGGTATTTTCTTGACTCAAGATTAGTCACATTTGACTTGCTAACATTTATTTTAATTTCATTTTTGTTGTGTTTATATTGGTATCCTTGAAGTTGGTGATCTACTGTGTGTAATAGGAAGTATTAACTACTAAGAAATCTAAAAGGTGATATTGATGGATCACTAACTTTAAATGCCCCTATTTGACACTTTCATATTACATGATCATGCAAAGAAATTATTAATCAATATTAAAGAGAAGATGATTAACATGCAATGATTCTTGGCTTGTCATATAATTACTAGATTTTGACCCCCAATAATATATTTGAGGCTACTTTTTGGTTGTTACTTGTGTAACTTCCCTTCAGCTCAGAAAAACATCGAGGACATGGGAGAAATTAGTACAATGAGTAGATAACCACAAGAGAAACACCGAGGCACCATAATTTATTGTGTATTTAGATTCACTTGAAATGAACTAGTCACAAAAAGTACCTTTTTTCCTAATATTTTCATGTCTATAGAAATACTTAAAACATAATTTTAGAGTAATTATTCAAATTAATAATTAATTGATACTCACAATTTATAACTAAATAGTATAGTATGATTATTATCATAAGACATAACTATAGGGTGTGATTGTGAGGGGCATTGTGACAATATATGTACAATTCTCATTATATTAGACAATCATATGTCAAAGTGTGATATACATCCAACAAAATGTACTCCCATAGGCCACTGTGGGATTGAAATTTTATCTTTGAGTGGATAAGTGGTGATATATTTTCTTAGGCTTTAGTGTTCTACCTCCCTAAGGTTTTGACACTACACAATTAATACCTTCATTCAACCAAGTGAGGTGCACATCTTGCAAAGTTGAATCATGTTGTCTCCACAATCCAATATGATGTTGGATCAATCCCATGATCCTAAAAACATACGTCATAACAGAAAGTAACTTTTACCGTGGGCAAATGAATATCCAAATTTAAGGAACATTACTCTTTTAGAACAAGCAATACATATATTTTTACACTGAACCATTTTTTTTCCATTTGATTTCACAAGTTATCTATTGCTTGATTGTTTTAACATGCAACTTAGTTGGTATTATTGTGCCTGAGGTTTTGTTGAAGGTTTAATACTAATTTCATAAGTCATTATTTTTATGGCGACTTTTAGTTTCTTTCTTTACATAGGTCATCTAGCCACATAGTCGCCACTATCAAATGTTTAGGTACATATCGTACAAATATTTTATAGTCTACTATATTTTATATTCAAGTATTCATCACCTTTCATGTCTTATAATCTACATTGTATGTTCTTTCATTTTCAGGAGAGGAACCCAATATTGATGGTAAGAAACACCAATTGAAGAAAGAGGTGAAAAATAACACTCATCTAGCAAATGCAGAATGAGAGAGAGAAGAGAATCTTTCTAGTGATACTCTCAGAGCTAATATCTTGCATTAGACACACTCAAAGAGACTGATGGTCAAGCCTACAGAGTTGGTCAATTCACTTACAATGCTTTCGAAACACAATGATAATATTCTGAAATGAGGAAACAATATGTCATGTGTAAATTGTAGCCCAACCGATATTGAGTTGGAGACTCATATTGTAATATTTGGTATTTTATATAATAAAATTTATATGGTTGAAATTATTTTTACTTTCCCTTGATATTATTTAGTCTTGGTATTATTTTTCAAGGATTCATATAGAAATATATTTTGTTGTATATTTGGCCATTAATTACGACAATTAATGACTAAACGAATGAAAAATTAATGACCAACTTTATGACTAAATATACTACTAGATGGTAAAGTTGAGGAAACCAATTAATCACTAGGCTAAAAATGACTAAAATTTGGTCATGTTATAAGAAATTGTAAATGGTCACTGACTGAAAAATGGTCATTTATATGCAAATTTTTATTGCTCTTTTAGTAACTAATTAATCATTTTGTACTAATGAGAGAGAGGTCGAGGTAGAGGTAGACCAAGAGGTAGAGTATGAGGCAACAAAAATGGTTGTTAGAGAGATGGCAGAGAAGGGTAGGACCAAGAAAGTGGAAGCAACAACAAAAACATCAACAATAATCAAAGTGTCGACTTGATTCAAAGGTAAGATGTTATTATTACAATAAATCTAGCCACTATGCACGCAATTGAAAAACTTAGGATAGGTTATCAAGAGAAGAAGAGAGCTAATGTAACTACAAAAAATAATCACTCCATGTTGCTAGCAAGCATTACCATGCATGAAACTTTTCATATTTTTTGGCTATTAGAAAATGGTTGCAGTAACCACATGTTGGGAAACAAAAATTTGGTCATGAATCTCAATCATTCTATGAAGACAGAGGTAAATTTTGGTACTTACAAGACTGTGGATGTACATAGAAAATGAGTGGTTAACATTCTGAATTAGAAGGGGGAGTTGAAGGTCAGAGGTATATTGTGTTCCTTATCTAAAAAAAAATATGTTAGGTGTTGGTCAATTAATGTAGAAAGGATATATAGTTATTTTTGTGGGACAACATTATGTTATATATGTGATCTAGGTGGATATTGGGGGCCACCAGACTATTCCACTTGGACACCCAACACTGTTTCTTTGCATTTCCTTAATTGTATCACAATTTACTATCTTTGGTAGTTTTTTGGGTCCTAAATATATAGAGTCGTTTTCCCTTATTTCTCAATAATAAAAAGGCCTTCGAGCCTCATTGTAAAATGTTTCAAAAGGCATGTATATGTCAATTTTCATTATAGATTTACGTTTCTCATTGAATCTTTATTTGATTTTGTTCTTGCATAATTATGGATCAGTGGTATCACAACAGTCTTCTCTTTATCGTGTTTTTGATGCATGTCCCCAATTATGTTCGTGTATAAGGAGTTAGGACTTGAACTAGTTGAAACTTTGAAATATTGGTGTTGATGACCTTGATGACCTCCCATCGCAGAAGAAAGGAAATACGAAGGAGCAGGATATCCTTTCAAAATTTTGCTCGAGCAATCCTTTGAGCTACAAATGAAGGAGATGAAGGATATTTTTTCCTAGATCATTCGATGGGTTTCAATAGGAAAATAATGTTCATCCAAAAGGCACATAGGAGGTGCTACCACCTTCCAGGTACAATTTAAATTTGACATTCCTATATTTGAATGTGGAATAGATGTAGATGTTGTAGATAAATGCTTGAATATGTTGAAATGATATTTTCTGGTCCAGAATATTTCCAGTGGTGAAAAAATTACTTTTTCACTCATCGAGGCTACCCACCACCTCAAGGATTGGTGGAAAACATATTGTGAGTAGATGGACAAGATGGAACCCTCACTATTCTTAGCCATGTCCATTTATAATTCATTCCAAGATGTTGTCAAGGAAGAATATAAACCTAACAGGAGATATAAAGATAAGTACATAAAATTGACCACACTACAACAAGGAAGGGACCAAGATGTGCTCGAGTTCAAAAACATTTTTCATACCCTTCATACACATTTGTGTATCAAGGATTCTGGACAACATATATTACTCAAGTTCTACAACTATAGACACAAATACATTTAGGATGAGATAGTGTTCTTGTACACTTCCTCACACGCAATACATATCGATACATTGTCAAGATTAAGAAAAAGTTTCAATATAAGAAGCAAGGCTTTGGATCTGTGAATTTAAAGTAAGCAAAACACCTGTCAAAACCACAAAACAAAGGACATTGCGAAGGTGGGGTGATCTACTACAACCCATCAAAGTTGCAAGGAAACAACAATGCCACAAAGAGAAATAAGGATACGATAAACTGGTGTGAGCTCCATAAGAGTTCCAGTCATAAAACAAATGAATGTCAGACCAAGAATCCACTAGTGGCCAAGATGAAATCTTTAGAGTTAGGTGAATGTTCTGACTCTGAGTCAAAATTTGACAAGGGGACTGACAAGGAGAAGTATGCTATCAATGGATAGCCTAATGCCATTATTTCCACCACCATGGTCTAGACGATTGAGGCAAAATATCCAGAAGAGGGGGAGCTTATCTTCCACTCACAGATGTGGGTGAAGGGTTTTCCATTCTAGTTCATTATCAATAACCATAGCCAAAATAACTTCATCCTAGTTGAGCTAGAGATGTGGTTGGGCTAATAGATAAAATAACATGTGTAGGTGTACATCATCGCATGGCTCCATCCAGGGTGAGAACGTAGTGTCAATCAACTGTGCTGCTTTCCTTACAATATTAAGCCCTTAATGGATGCACTACTATGTGATGTTGCTCCTATTCAAGTTTGTGATGTGTTATTAGGCCAACCATACTTGTCGATGCATTATGCTATGTATGATATCAGGGCTCACACTATTATTATCAATTTTGGGAATACGCTATATAGCATATTGGAGGTAGTCTCAACTACCATCATTTCTTTCATCTCTACTAAGAAGTGCAGTAATATCAGCTCCTAGATAGGGCAATTTGTTTAGTTTTTTATTCGCTCTCAAAATGAGCGGAAGATCATGGCCACATCCACAGCTCCCGAGAAGGGTTCCTCCATACAACAGAATTAGGTATGTAAGGTTATGCAAGAATACAACATCTTTTCCTGACCTAGAGCGTCCCCTTTGCATTGTTAGATCAAGAATTTGATCAATCTAACCCCTAGGCCAGCTATACCGCATTACCTATTATACTACCACTTTCTTATGGAAAATGAATAAATCAAGTGATATATCCATGAATTTCTACAAAAAGGACACATACGACAAAATTCCTCACCTTGTAGGAGCCCAATTATACTTGTACATAAGAAAGATGGGACCTAGAGACTCTACACTAAATATAGGGAACTAATTAATATCAGTGTCATTAATAGGTATGCAATCCCATGGATTCGTAACCTTCTTTAATATATCAAGGGGGTCATTCACTTCAGCAAGATCAATTTGAATTTTACTTATTACTAAGTTCGAATAGAACTCACCGGTGTGTGGAAGACCAGCTTGAAATCAAAGCGGGGCCTTTTTGAGAGGTTGGTCATGCCTTTTGGGTTGAAAAATTCAATTGCAAATTTTACGAGGATGATGGGTGATATCTTACATCCCTCTATTGACTCATTCATGGTTGTATATGTCAACAACATACTCATATTTAGAAATAATTGTGAAGAGAAATTGCATCATATCCGACAAGTCCTTCAAACTCTGTGGTAGAACATGCTATGTGCCAACTTTGAGAAATGCGCCTTTGGCATTAACCACATATAATATATGGGTTACATAATCAATGAGAAAGGTGTGTATTTCTATCTAGCTAAGATCCAATTCATTTTCGATTGGCTAGCCCTGGCCACTCTAGTAGAGCTTCATATATTTTTGGGCCTTGCTAATTTTTATCTGATGTTGATGTTGGGATTCTCTCATATCACTTGGCCTTTGAGTCCCAACATAATGTGTTGATTGAGTTGAAGCACTACCTTTTCTCTACACTAATACTCAAATTTCCAACCCTGAAACAACCATTTCAAATTGAGATAGATGCCTCCAACATTCTATTGGTGTATTTCTCACCTAAACATGTGATATATTCATAGTAAAACACTTTTATATACAATTTGGTAATACCCCGCCTATGATAAAGAGATATATTCCATCATGATTGTTTGTTGGCAATGGAAACATTACATTCTAGGTGTTATGCAAAATCTACGAATACAAACATAAGTATATTCCAATGTAGGGTTTAATACTATATATAAATTACCTACATGCAAATTCTAAAAACTAAAAATAGACAATGGAGAGAAAATAAATGGAGAAGACGACCGTATTGTAATGAGACTTGAGTTCAATGGTTAATATATAATTTACATTATTGTTCATTCGTATTCTCTGAAGTAGCTCAACATTATTTGCTGGTGGCTAAGTGCTCACCCTCTTGTGGAAATAACTGCTATCACTTGTGTTATATATATCTGATTCACACAAGTTTGTGTGGTTTGATATTTTTCCCATTTTCTGTGATTTTATCTTGTTTGTTGTTTGCTGATTTTCTATATTGAATATTTTCTTTACATGTTTCGCAGCATTGTCATTTGATTCTATTTATGCTTATTATAGATTAAATTAATTGGCTGATTAAGATAGTGAGCATTGTTGATTTAATCAACTGAAAGAGTTTGGTTACCACTATTAAACTCTTGATTGACATCCTTTCTATTTGATTTTCTTAATTGAGATTGAGGGTGATTTAGATAGAATCAGCTAGAAGGGGCTGGTTAATGCTACTACACTCTCAGTTGATGCTATTGTCAATTGAATTACTTTTTTGATATTTTATTACGATTTTAGCAGAGGATTAAGTCTTGATTCTTAGATGTAATATTTCCTTTAACAGTTGCAATTTGAGTTTTATAAATGCATCTGTTTACTCTTGTATCAAAGGTTTATAATTCATTTTAAGAAACATTACTCTCTGGATTCATAGCATGCACATCTTGTGTACACTCTTGGAATAAAAGGACTTGCCTGGGTTGATGATTAATGTGAGGTAATTAGGAGTTTTAAAAGACACCTTTTAGCACCCAAAATTTTGGCGCTATTGCCAAGGACAAGAAGATAAGGAACCTGATGTGATATACTACATCAGCAAAAATTTAACTCCTGCTGAGTTGAATTACACAGTGACTGAGAAAGAGTTTCTCACTGTAATCTATGCTATTAACAAATTCAGACATTATATAATAGGGTACCATGTGGTCCTATATACTGATCACTCTGGTATTAAATATCTACCCAATAAACCTATTACAAATGGAAGAGTGACATGATGGTTAATATTTTTGCAGGAATTTGACATAACGATCAAGGATCGACCAGGAAAGAAAAATCTGGTGGCAGACTTCCTCTCACGTGTGCCAAGAACAGATGATACAGTGGTGGTAGAAGACCAATTCCCTGACGAGAACCTATTTGATGTGATCGTGAAAACACAGTGGTACGCAGATGTTGTGAATTACCTAGTAGTGGGAAAACTACCCAAACACTTGACAGCCAGAGAAAGAAAACTAATAGTGCAATGCAAAACCTAGTTCTCCTAGATCGGAGGATACCTCTTTCACACAAGAGCCGATATGCATATCCGTAGGTGTATCAGGGAAGACAAAACCTATGATATCCTAAAAGCCTGCGACAATGGACCTTGTGGAGGACACTTTGAAGACCGTGGGACTAGACATAAAGTCTTACAGATGGTCTATTATTGGCCCACCATCTTTAAATATGCTAAGAAATTTGTCCAGGCATGTGACAGCTGCCAAAGAATGGTCCTCCCTAGCTATTATGATGAGATACCCCTACATCCACAGCTAGTCATTGAACCTTTTGAACGTCGGACATTAGATTTTCATTGGACCAATAAATCCATCATCTAATTAAAATTCATACATACTGGTCGCAATGGAATATGTGATTAAATGGGTGGAGGCAGAAGCATTACCAAGGGCAACAAAGGACACAGTAATTCACTTTATTTTCCAAATTTTCGTGTAGTATGGATTTCCCAGAGAAATAATTACAGATGGAGGGCCATAATTTGTAGGCCATAACATTACTGCTACATTAAAAAATCATCACATTTTGCACAAAATCACATCTCCATACCACCCACAGGCAAAAAACCAGGTAGAAAGTACCAACAAAGTAATGGAGGCCATTATGACAATGATAGTCACCTTAAAGAGACGTGATTGGGCTGCCGGATTGTTATAAGCCCTGTTGGCATCACACGACTTGGAGGAATACCACAGGATACTCCCCATATCAGCGAGTATTTGGCAAGGAACCTATCCTCCCCATAGAATTTGAAATTTAGACATTGAGGATAGCTAAAGAAGTAGGGTTGGATTTGAATGAAGCACATATTAACAGATTACAACAAATAAATGAATTGGATGAAATTCAGCTATCAACTCTTCAACATACTACACTTATTCAACAACAAAGAGAAAAATGGCATGAAACCCTCATAAATAAAAAGATATTCCTTGAAGGTGACTCAGAACGTATTATGATTCCAGGTTCCAGGATTTCCCAGGCAAACTCCAGACTAGATGGTTAGGTCCCTATGAGATAAAAGAGGTGCACAATAATGACACCCTTACATTAGCCGCCATTGATGGGTATGGTTACTCTTTTAAAGCAAATGGATGTTGGGTATGCCTCTACTACAAATCGATTACAATGGAGTCCTTCTGCCAACATATATGCGAAGATTCTACGATACAAATTCCCACTGAAGAGGACAACTCTTCGACAACTTCATTCCAATAAAGAATTTATTTTTGAAACCCGTACATACAATTTCTTTTCTATTTTCTTTCTATTCGATTATATTTTCTTAGAACAATAGAGATGATTGTTTTTCAGTTTTTTTTCTTTCTTTCCTTTACTATTCCCTATAGGGAACAACTATTGTTCTCTATAGGTAATAACACCTTTTCGTGTACATTCCTATTTGTTGTTCCCTATAGGGAACAACACTTTCCATGTGCATTTTTCTTTGTTGTTCCCTATACGGAACAAATGTTGTTCCCTATAGGGAACAACAATTTTTCGTGTGAATTTTTCTTTGTTGTTCCTTATAGGGAACATCTATTTTTACCTATAGCGAGAAACACTTTTTTGTGTGCATTTTTCTTTATTTTCCCCTATAGGGAATAACAGTTGTTCCCTGTAGGAAACAACATTTTGCGTGTGCATTTTTCTTTGTTGTTCATTATAGGTAATAACTTTTGTTCCCTATAGGTAACAACACTTTTTACGTGTATTTTTATTTGTTGTTCCCTATAGGGAACAACACTTTTTGCATGTATTTTTCTTTGATGTTCCCTATGGGGAACAACACTTTTTGCGTGCATTTTTCTTTGCTTTTCCCTATAGGGAACAGCTACTGTTCCCTATAGGGAACAACAACTATTCCCTATAGGGAACAACAACTATTCCCTATAGGGAATAACACTTTTTGTGTGTGTTTTCTTTTGTTCTTCCCTTCAAGCAAAAACACCTTGTGAGTATTTTGGAGAACACCCTTTCTACCCCTTGCATGATCATTCCTAGCCCATCCCAGTGCACTCTTTATGATCCTCTTTATGTCATGAAAGTACAATACATATCTGAGGACAAATATCTTGAATGTTATTATCTTTAACAAGATTACTTTGTGATGATCGAAAAAGAAAGGACACAATTATCAATATCACTTCACTATCCTCATTTTTGCTATAAATGAAACCGGTTGAAATTATCATACAATGTTGGTTCTTCCCTGTCTCGTATAATACTCTCTATTTGTTATCAATAAAGTTATGGGTATATTTTTTTCTATTTCTATGTTCAAACTTCTTCTGCCTTCCATACTCTTAAGGAGTACTGAGCCACCCTCTATATATAAAATAGGAAGTGTAATTAATATATATATATATATATATATATATATTATAGATAGATATATATATATATATATTCACTAACGATTTTATGATTTTTTTCCATAGATGGAAGATAGGGGGTCTCATCAGTAGCTAGACTACCATGATCATAAGGAAGGAGCGAAATGGCATTCCCACTATGGCCACCACACCACGGATATGATCGAATGGATGCATCGAGAAACAAAGTCCTTGAAATAGGAGGCCTCATCATGAGTTGGCCTAACCACTTTTGCTACTTCCCAGTGAATGGCAATGTGTTCATCTAGTTACCATGCCAGCACATTGGTCTCTACTATGGACATCATAATACACTTCCCTAATTATACATAGAGGACCATGGCTCCCAAGGGTTATAAAGCAACTCTGTCGAGGCTATGGATGCCTGCAGGCAATAGAAGCTCTGCTTATGGTATTGAAGTTTTTATTTTCTACATCAACAGTTATTACAATGCCTTCTTCTTATGTTTCTATGTTTTTCTACGGAGAGATTATTTCCCTAACTTACCTTGAACCTTTATGCATGAGTTAATCTTTTAAAATCAATCACAACATTTTCAAGTGGAATAACGGGAGTAAAGTATCATCTCCTTCGTATGTTGTACTTTTTCTTTAATGCATCACCTCACGACATCTTATCACTTACTAATAATTCTCATTACATGCCTTGTTTTAATTACTCCAATATCCTTTATGATCCTTTTATTAATATATGTACCTTTCCACTTTTATTACCCAATCCATCACCCCTGTACTTCACCGCTAGCGTGTCATCCTTTCATCCATTCTATCGTAGGTGACCTATCGTTTCGAGAGGCGGCGAGGACCTCTAGTATACTCTTGCATGCTCTAACATATTTTCATTAGATTTTGTAGAATAATGCGACATCCCATAATAACATAGTGTGTGGCATTATAATAGTCCTCGATAACTGTATTTATGTTTATAAAGAATCACCTGGTAGAGCCATTAAAACCATTTGTTATTCCTTCTCTCGGCTCTACTCGTTGCGATGTTTTCTCCATTGCACTAATCATTTGTAGAAGTCAAGCATCATGGGAGGAATAATAGTGCGCCGAAAACCTTTAATACTAGCCATCTCTGATGAAACCAGGGAAATTCTAGCTTGTGCAGGATGGATAGCATATTTTACAAGATTTTAACCCCCCAATGAGGAAATCGCCATCGAATTTTTACAGCACATTTAGAGCGGACAATCCTTGGTCAGAGGTAGACAAATCACTGTAACAAATGTTTTGATAGTAGATGTGTCTGGGTTGCCGGCAGAAGGACCAGTATGAGATGACAAGCGATTAAGGTTGCATGGCACTATGGATATTTTTAAGGACAAAAGGCAAGAGCTAATCAAGAAGGGTAAAGGAATTCAGCCATCTTCTCTCGAAAATCCATGGGTAGAATTGGCACGAGTTGTCCAAAACTATATTACCTGCAATGGGTGTAGAGATGTGGTAAGGTCGTGAAAACTCAAACTTTTAGTAGTTTTAAAAGAAAAATGCTCCGTTAATTTGCCTGCACTATTGAATTCGTTATTGCATGACACTCCCAAGAGGCTAAGATGCTCTCAACATCCAAAAGTAGTAGTTAGCCACCATTGTCTGATCAAGTTAGTAGTTAGTCACAACCTTGCCCAACAACTATCAACCTGGGATGATCTCATATTGGCCCTCGAAAGAGGTGAAACCCTGCCAACAGCTAACCTTGTTCCAAAAATTAAAAGGACTGCCCTTTCAGGTAGTAAACCTCACAAACACAAATGATATACAAGGTTGAAGTCAAAATAGGGAATGTCTAAAAATCCTTAAGGCAGTGCTAGTCAACCCACAGAATTATCCAGCCCCGTAAGTGTACAACACTTGCAACCAAACTCAAAAGGACAAGACAACCCTGGACTAGAATCTGATGAATGAACAGGGCATTCTGAAAATGAAAGGAGAAATGAAGTAAGGCCTCCTCCAACACCAAATATGATTTCTAAAGATGATACTTTGCATGATTTTGAGGTAGGGATAGCCCACGTCCTGGCCTACATGAATGCCAACATGCAGCCTGAAGAACCACTTAATCCTAACCTAGGAGAAACCCAATCTCCAAGGAATTCTGGTTATACCAAAAAACTATCTTCCTCAAAAGATACAAACCATGAAGAAGAAACAGATACAAAGGCTATTAAGGAATTAGAGAACCAATCTCGTGACACGCTTCTACTGGAAAACAATGATTAAGGTCTAGACATATAAAATATAAGACAAGAAGAGGAAGGTGAGACAAAGGTTATTCGGGAGTCTGGTAATCAATATAGAGACACGGTTTTATTGGAACAAAGCCAGGGTGAATAATCACTCTCTTTAGAGACATAAGCTATGCATGATACCATTAGCAGACCAGTTAGTCCTTAGAAAAGGTACAGAGCCAGAAAAAAATTGATGAAGCTAAGAAAGGAAAACCAAAAGCTTCGTAAGATAGTCAAGACGCTCCGAAGAAAAATAAAAGAAATCACAATGGGAAAGGTTTTGAACAATACCCCTCAGGTAGTAAATGTGGCTGTGCAAATAGAATTATATGAAGGTAGGGTCGCAGGAACTCAAACTAAGCTCATGCTTACTCAAACAATCATCACTCAAGAAGAACCGCATACAGATTTAAGAGACATAGCTACTCAGACAGAGGTTTGGACCTCCTCTAATAAAGAAGTACAGACAAAAGATATCTCTTCTTATAGCGTAGGCACTTAGATGGACATAAAATCCAAAGACATTATGACACACCATGAACCCATTCTACTAAATCTTCGAGAGGAATTGACACAAGGCTGGCTCGTGTTGGAACAATCTGAACAAGAAACTATTTCCTGGCAGAAATATCAAGAGCTGCAGAAATAGCTTCAGGAAATGAATACAACAGAGAGCGAGACTTTTGACAGGTGCAGAAAGGTGGAAGAAAAAATGGAGAAGATCAAGCTCAAGCTAGATATAGTCATAAGTCAGACAAACACCATCTGCTCACTGTACTCAAATGTCAAAAGATAGCATTCAGTTGTGAATCCCTCAAGATCTCTAATCTTGAGGGATCACATTTATCTTTTAACTCTTTTTGACTATAAAAGCAAAAGACTGTAGGAGGAAAGGGGATCGATTTTTGTTTATTTCAAATTATAATTTTAATTTACAAACTCATACGGCTGGAGAGCACAATCGTATTGTAACGAGACTTGAGTTCAATGGTTAATATATAATTTACGTTGTTGTTCATTTGTATTCTCTGGAGTAGCTCAGTAGTATTTGCTGGTGGCTAAGGGTGTGGCCTCTAGTGGATTGAACTGCTATCCCTTGTGTTATACATTTTTGATTCACAGAAGTTTGTGTGGTTTGATATTTTTCCCTTTTTTTGTGAGTTTATCTTGTTTGTTGTTTAATAAATTTATATATTTAAGATTTTCTTTACATGTTTCACAACATTGTCATTTGATTCTATTTATTCTTATTATAGATTAAATTAATTAGCCGATTAAGACAATGAATATTGTTGATTTAATCGACTGAAAGAGTTTGGTTACCGCTACTGAACTCTCGGTTGACATCCTTGCTGTTTGAATTTCTTGATTGAGATTAAGTGTGATTTAGATAGAATTAGCTAGAAGAGATTGGTTAATGCTACTACGCTCTCATTTGATGCTACTGTCAATTGAATTGCTTGCTTGAGATTTTATTACGATTTTAGTAGAAGATTAAGTCTTGATGCTTAGATGTAATATTTCCTTTAACAGTTGCAATTTGAGTTTTATAAATGCATCCATTTACTCTTGTATCAAAGGTTTATACTTCATTTTAAGAATCATTATTCTCTGGATTCATAGCATGAACATATTGTGTACACTCTTGGAATAAAAGGACTTGCCCGGGTTGATGATTAATGTGAGGTAATTAGGAGTTTTAAAAGACACCTTTTAGCACCCAACAAGGACCAAATCACCTATCCAGGATCGAAACAGGTGAAGAACCAACTAGTTTGGGGGAAGGATTGTCGGATGCACAACTCTATACTATGCACATTGTAGATGACCATTTTGCTAATATAATTTAGTTTCTGTCTACTGGAACAACTCTAGAAGTTTATTCTAATCAACAGAAAAAGGAATTGGTGGTTCATGCCACCGATTTTTCTATGATTGCGGGTCACTTGTATAAGATCAGAACAAATGGAATATTGTGTCAATATTTTCCAAAGTTTGAGCATGCTAGTATGCTCACCGAAGCACATGGAGGAGTTGCGAGAGGACACTATGCAGGGAGAACGACTGCGTAGAAGATTCTGTGCTCAAGGTGATGGTGGCTCGTAGTGCATAAAGACTCTATGAAGTTTTGTAAAGCATGTGATGCTTGTCAAAGGATGGGAAAGACTTCATGAAGAGATGAAATTCCCTTGAACCCTCAAGTTTCATTACAAGTATTTGGAAAATGGGAAAATGAAATTGTATGTCTGATATAAACACTAGGAAGGAAGATGGGGGAATGTTACATTATTATTGCGGCAAAGTACTTAACCATATGGGTGGAAGCGTGACCAATAAAGGATTGTACTACTACTACAACTACAAAGTTCCTATTTGAATAGAGCTTAACGTGATTTGGGTGTCCTAAGGTATTGATGAGTGGTAGGGGTAGCATTTCCTGAATGGAACAATAAGTGTGATGCTCAAAGAATTCTAGGTGTACCATCAAAAG
Source organism: Pinus taeda (assembly GCA_000404065.3). Classification (NCBI taxonomy): domain Eukaryota; kingdom Viridiplantae; phylum Streptophyta; class Pinopsida; order Pinales; family Pinaceae; genus Pinus; species Pinus taeda. The sequence continues at coordinate 123,101 of APFE031555084.1, forward strand.
AGTACGCCCTATCATCCCCAAGTCAATGGTACAATGGAAGCATTCAATAATATTATGGAGAGTGTGTTTGCAAAGTTTTGTAAGGCGAAGAGGAATGATTAGAATGTGTGTATACCAGCAGTCCTATGGACATATAGGATAATGTGAAAGAAGTTGACATGCTAAACTTTTTTTAGGTTGGTTTATGGGATCGATGTAATGTTCCCCATATAATATATTTTGCAAAGCCTGTGCATTATAGATTTGACAAAGATGACGGATAACGAGACCTTAAAGGAGTTGGAAGAAAACCAGTTTCTTACACGATTTTACCAGCAAATGAAAAAGGAACGTGAGAAGGCCTTGCATGACAAGAATATTAAGTTGGGCATGTTTAAAGTGAATGATTTGTTTCTTCTCTATTAACAAACTTTCCAGGTAAATTCCAAATGCACCAATTGAGACCCTATCTAGTGAAGGAAATCAAAGACGGTGGTGCAGTTCAACTTGAAATCTGAATGACGAAATATTTCCAGGAAAGGTGAATTGCAGTTGCTTTAAGTTGGATAGAGGGGATCTTTCACCTGCGCAATGATGATATGATATCAAGATAGTCTTAACGCTCCAAGTAGATGCAAGTGCACACGGAACTATAAACTACGTTGTTTGAGGAAGTGGAAACCGCATGGAAGTTGCACGACGAATGAAAAAGGTATGCCAGAAGAAGCTATGATAGAAGGATTTGCTTTAGAAGAAGCTATGATGGATGAGTTGCACCATGGGGGTTGTTGCGACATAGCCAGGTCCAAAACTAGCCATCAAAGTTATCGTTCATGATTGGACGATGAAAATCGCATTAGGAGGAGTTGGTAGGTGACATTTATGGTGAAAATATTTGGAGTTATGCCACCAAAGATGCATTTATGATAAGAAAATGTAGTGGATGGTCATATTTGAATTCAAAATTTCCTATAAATCTAGCATGTTGTTATGTTGAAGAACACTTTTCTTTTTGAAAGATTCGTATAAGCCCTCTTATTTTTGCTCTACCAATCCACACAATTGGGAGGAGTCTTTCGCAATATTGGCATTCGTGAAACTAACTGAGTATAGTGAGTAGCTTGTCATTGTGAAAATGTCCCTGGAAACAAGTTGCGAAGCCGTCGTCTCTCAAGCAGAGACCCCGAAAGTTGTGTCAACAGAATTTACGCCATCTGTTCTTATAGCATTGAGGTTGCCTAGGCTAGAGAAATCAGCTTCTAAGTAGAAGAAAAAGAAAAATCAACCTATACTAGTGAGGTAGTTACTGAGGAATAACCCGAAGGTTTGACATAAAGAAAGGAGGGACAAGGCAAAGGAGTTATAGGAATGAGCGGGTTTGGAAGTAGGAGAAGTCCATGATTGAGTTGAGGAACTGTATGCGAATCATAGCAAGCCTATCACGAGGCTCCCAACATATATCCCTCTACGAAAAGGGAAAGCAAAGGTAACCGAGGACCAGTATTCAGGAAAATTCATGGTCTCTACACCATAGTTAACGTAAGAAGTAGTTTTTGAAGGCATTCTTTTAGTGCGTATCCTAATGTTAAATTGGGAGAATTCTGATCTCGTTGACCATGAGAAATTTTCTCATTTGTCCATCCATAAACACATGACTAAGATTTACTATGAAGGGACTCGGGTCACAAGGCTAGAACCTATGAAATGGGTAGAAGGTGTTTAGTAAGCTAGATTGATGCATATGTTATGTGTGCCACACTTCCAGTGATTAATTATCAATACTATTTATGTGTTCCAAATTATCACGCTAATGCATGACGGGTGTTTGCTATTAAGAAAACCCATCCGTATAACATATATGTCGATCCATCGAATTACGAAGTTTCCCTATAAAGGGAGGACCCAGCCAAAGAGTTTGGAGGCAAGAGAAAAGAGAAGGAGCTTGTCGATAGGATGAAAACTAAGTTTGGAGTAGTAAAGAAGTTGTGTGGGTACTCCATCTGCTCAATAACAAACCAAGAAGTGTAGATTGTCGCTCAAATTTGGACCAGGAAAATCATGAGAAAATGTCACGCAATCGAGCTTCCGATGCCTATAATTTCACTGGTTGTACAGTGTGCTAAGGGAAACTGGGCACGATATCTTTGCAAGGAATTATTATAAAACTACGACTACGCAGAAGAGGAAAAAAAGGAATTTCACTATACCTAGCTCCTATTGTTGATTGTACTAGTTGCATAGCAACTATGGGAGGATAGTAAATTCCCTCCACAGGATGAAGAATTATCGAAGGCAATGAAGTTCGCTTTGTTGTGGGTGACAAAAGATCCAGAGAGGATCATGGAGTCAAAGGTATTCTGGATATTTATCAAGATGGACCTCCACACTGTCATAAGTAAAATGCTAAGGCTATCTGCAACCTTGCAGTTGTGCGACTTCACATAATTCAAGGCTAAATTTCATAATGTATCTATCCGGGAGAGGAGAGACCCTAAGAAGATATGGCACAAGGTTCCATGCTTAGTTACACAGGCTAATGAGCAAGAAATCATGGAACTATTGCCAGCAGAGTGGTGGGAGCCCACAAACCTTGGTGCAGCAACCAGTAAAGGAGGAGAGAGCTACTTCACACTGATAACAAGTTGAGCAAGTGACAATGCGTGAGAAGACCTCTCAAAAGAAGAAAGATGATGCAGTAAGAGTGCTTGAGTGTCAGGGAACCAGAACGAACCTTGGACTTTATAATCGTATCCTTGCCAAAAGGAACATTATGCTCAAGGTCCGAGGAAGGAAACACCTAGGTTGGATAGATCAAAGGACTAGGTATGAATTTCGTCGCGCTGCAACTTCAAATTGTCCACGCACTTCATCATGGTGTCTCGGATGAGCTTCGGATTAGAGAATAATGGGTGCTATCGGTGATCAGGGAAGTGAAAATGAATATTGAATAGATCTTCACCGAGAAGGTTCAGGCTCTTTGGGAAAAATAAGAGCTCGTAGCGTGAAGCCAGAGCTTATAAGCCCCAATTACACGAGAATGTAACTTAGTACGAGAGCTATAGTCTGAGTTTCTTGTTATAATATTATGCAACACTTGTTAAATAAGTATATCAATTCCAACCCCTTCTAAGTACTCTACTACAACGTCTTCAACTCCCAATCTTTCCATGAGAGTCATGTTTCCTTCTTCTATTTTTCAAACATATTACCAAACTCAATGAATATGGTTATATGATTTTGGACTCTCAAGCGATGCAAATTTTCCATTTCTCAGAATAGGATTTTTAAAAATTACCATCGTAATGACCAACAACTAAAGAAAAACCTAGGTGATCAACTTTGTGATGATTCTTGAGGAGAGATAGGACAAACTGGTTTTCTTATAACATTGAGTTAAAGTTGGTTTGGTTTGGAAGATTGGAATTACATTATAAGGGCCAACACAAATCTTCATCTTAACAACAAAATTTTCTCGCAACAAAAACCAACAAGAATGGTATAGGCAATGTCACATGGGAGGCTTGGTGAGTGCACAAGCAAGGCCACTTTTTCTCTTATTTTTTTATTTTAGTTAGTTAGTTAGTTCTAGAAATTAGTCTAGGTGGAGAGATCTCATTTATTGTAAAGGAAAATCATTTCCTCTTTTATAGAAAGAAAATATTTCCTCATCTTTGATCATGGTTGAATGGTGAGATTACTCCTCTTTGGAAATTAATGAGGACCTTTTTTGAGAGTTAAATTTTCTAAGGGGTTTTTCTTAATCTAGTTAAAGCGTTTTTTTTTTTTTTTTTCTAAATTTTTTCTTAATGTAGTTAAAGTGTTTTTGTTTTTCCTTTATAACCGTCTAGATTCATGTTTTTCTTAACATATAAAATTTTAATATAAATTACTATTTACTTGATAAGGGTAACCAAAATAGAATTTTTTTTTTTTAAACTACACTCTTTTGAGTAACTGCTAGTATTACATCTTTTATTAACAATAATAAAAAATTAAGAACATTTTTTCAATTTAATAATCTTATCAATATTTCTTTGCAGTTTTTTGAGCAATTGCTGATATGATATCTTTGATGTGACAGACTCCAATTTTTGGAGCAATTTCTAACAGTATAACTTTGAGAGAAAGACTCATTCTACAAACCAGTATCATTGCTCGAGCCAGTGTGATGTGTAATCCTATTAATACCTCATCAAAGTTGAAATTTTGCTGTCAATTAAAAACAATTATAAAAAGCATTTGAATAATGTCGACTAATAAAAAAAATTGCAATCGGATGTTACATCCCTATTTAAGATACATGATGCTGATTTATGAATGCAACTTATCACGATTATTAAGTTTCCATATCGAAACCTTATGATTTTAGAATAGAAATTTACGTGACGAATACAAGTTTCCATATCGAAACCTTATGATTTTAGAATAGAAATTTACGTGACGAATACAAGTGCGCATCTATTCATTTTGGAAATATATTGAGATGGAACACCACGGAGAAAGAGGGCCCAGACAACAGAGAAGCAGCGGCGCGCAAGGTGGAAGAGGGTCAGAATCCTCCACCCCGTCAACGTCGAATAACAGTGTTTCAACCTCATCTCCTACAGATTTGGATAACGATAGCGTAAACCTCGCTGTTGAACAATTATTGGATCAGTTTGACAATAACCTGGTCGAAATGTTTTATAGCTTTGAAGAAGCTCAGCGGTCTTGGGAACGAGCCCTCGTCGAGATGGTTGGAGCATTGGGACACGCAGCATTCCCGTCGACAGAGCCGTTGTCCAGCAGCCGCCTAACATGACGATTTCGGAGGAACATATGAATAACAATTTGACTTGTTCAATTTGCTATGACGATTTCGAATTGGGTGGTGAGGCATCAAAACTCAACTGCGGCCACATCTACCATTCCACTTGCCTTTCCAAATGGCGGACATTCGGAGACACATGTCCGCTCTGCCAATGCCGAATGCCCAAATAGTTGTGATGAAGCTATTTGCGCATCTACATTTATATGTACGCATTTTAGTTTGAATTTCCTTTTAACTAGACTTTTTGATAACTTAAAATAATATTCTAAATAAATTTGTAAAAAAAATTGTGTATTTATTTGAAAAGAGTTAAGCTTAATCGTTTATGTCTTCGAATTTTTCATAACATCATTATTTTACAATATTTTTTAGACAAATAGAAAATTCTAAAATATATTTAATTTACATAAATTGAAAATGATTATTGCAATCTAGATGTGTAATCTTGTTTTTCCATAATCAAAGTTGAAATTTTGTTACTCTTGTATTACTTTCTGAAAGAAATTTTACTATATTAAAATTTCAAATGATTTAATTTTAGAAATCTTTACCTTTTGCTAAGGTCAATACCATGTCCTAAAATAAAGTAGAAAGATTATTTTCACACAAAGGAACAAAGGATCTAAAAATGGGCTCCAAAATCTTTTTGGAGTGTGAAATTTGACGAAAAAATTGCACCTAGACGGATTTGATCCCTTTTGAGTGCATGAGAAATCACAAATTAACTTGATGTAGGTTAGTATATGTATATATAATCCCTTAGATTAAGGATTTTCATGTGAAAATAATGTAAACTTTAACATAATTGTAATAAATGGAAATTTTTGGAAATCTAAGTTAGAGTTGGCAAACTTTGTTCTTAATATTGTGGAGAGGGTTTTTCTATTAGAGTTATCTAGTTGATGTCTCTAGTATTGCTCATGATGTTTGGATTTTCATAGAAAAATGAATTATCTACAATTCATTTGATGTTCCTCAATACTCACAAAATATCAATAGTTGCTAAAGTTTGTAAAATATTATACATAAGAATTATTAATAAGATTTCAGCAATACTAAAGAATTGGATAAAGGTCATGCATAAGACAAATGTTCTAAAAATTAAATTAGGCTAAAGGCATATTCTCTCAACCATGCAAAACCCCTAAATTGGATTTATGAAGTCACGGATTCATTTTAATGTTGATCTCTCATCTATTCTCTCTTCTATTTTTTTTTTATGTAATGAGAACATTTAGTACAAAATTTAATTCTTAGTGTTCCTTTTACTATATTACTTAAGAGCTTAATATGCTCCTTTTAGGTTATGAGAAACATTTATACCATTGATATGGTGATATAAATGATAGTAGTTTTCATGGTTGTCATTATAATTTAGTCATAAGTAATGTATTGTAAATTAGAAAACAATTTTATTTTGATAAAAAATATGTTATTAAATGATTATCCTTATAGAATGGAATAAGAAATTTCTACCTTGTGTTATTGAAGTATAGATAGTAGAAATGTTTGAGTTCACTCTGGATTAATATTAGAAGTTGCCATCTATTTCCCTATATTCTTGGGATAATAGCTAAGATTGGTTCCTTTTGGTTGGTTTGGTTTCTCTAATATAAGTTTTTTGGAAAAAACACATCGAAACAAAAATTTTGTCTTATGTAAAAATTTTCTTATGTAACTGCTTTAAACATTTTGGGTGGATTTAGAAAATGTATGACAAGTTGTTGTTAATCGATGCAATTTTATAGAGGCAACTTAAGAAACATAAGAGAAAGGAGAGTGGTTTGAATGGTTGGATAATGTATGCCTATGACTTGGTTGTTGTAAATCCCTTGAATAATAATAATATTGATTATATTTCCCCATGCATGTTTCCCTCGGAAGGAGGGTTAATGGCAAAGATGCAGAGTCAAAATTTTGAAATAAAAAAGCTCAATGCGAGTAATAGCTTTGAGTTATGGAAGTGTAAGATTCAGCATACGCTTGTGCTACAAAGAGTGGAAAAGGCATTGCTACACAGGAAAAAGAAGCTTGTGGATGTGGATGATGATCACTAGGAAGATGTGGATGCAAGAGCCCTTAGTGTTATTTGTTTATGCTTGGAAGATGATATGTTGCTCAACATCATTGGTGAGAAAATAGTCACAGGCTTATAGACAAAGTTAGAAATCCTTTATATGAAAAGGTCATTGACAAATAGAATCTACTTGAACTGGAACCTATATAGAATCTAGATGAAGGAAGGTACAAATATCTCTGATCATTTGAATTCTTTTAATACTCTTTTATGCCAATTTTATGGTATTGATGTAAATCTTAAAGGGGAGGAAAAGGCAATTACATTATTGTGTTGTCTGCTTGAGCCTTAGGATCGATTTGTAACCTAGATCAATTTTGTTTTTGTTGATACCCTTGACTTTGATACTATTGTGGGAGTTTAATTGTCTAAGGAAAGTTGACACAAATTTGGCCTTGAAAACTCAACATCAAGATCAATGGTGGCAAGAGGTCGATTAAAAGAAAAAGTACAGAATGTGAGAGACATATCAAGTTCGAATTCAAGAGGAGATAAGAGTAAGTTGAAGTGTTGACACTGTAAAAAATCAGGGCATCTCAATAAAGATTGTTGGAATAGAGAGGAACAAGCTGCTAAAAATGAGTTTGTAAAAGAAGCTAATTCAATTGAAACTAGTGTAGGTATTAGTTCATCATAAGTTACGTCCAACCTTGAAATCTTTGAATTTTCATTTATGTGAGCGTTATATTTATGGAAACAAACATACATAGAAATTTAAAACAAAAAAACATGTTAATAAAGGTATCCTTGATTGCATCTATTTAGACCATTGGTGACCATCTCCTAAAGTATCTTTTGGAGCATCTTCATATTTTGTAACATTTATAGATGATTAATCTAGAAAGTTATGGATCTATTTACTGAAAAGAAAGGATAAAGTATTTGATGCCTTTAAGCAGTACACACCTTTGGTTAAAAAGACCACTAACATGTCAATTAAAATTTTGAGAACTCATAATGGAACCAACTTTACTTTAAAGGAATTTGATAATTATAGTAGTGAAGTTGGGGTCGAAAGAAATAAAACTACAATTTATACTTAACAAAATGGTGTTTTTAAAGACATGAACATGAATCTTCTAGGGAGAGTAAGGAGTATGCGTAGTAATGTGAAGTTGTAACAGGAATTATGGGTACAAGTAGTTCTTACAATGTGTTATTTAGTAAATTGGACACCATCAACTAGAGCTAAATGTAAGATTCCAAAAGAGGTATGGACAGGTAAACATTGTTATTGTTCAAATGTTAAATTTTTTGGTTGGGACACCTATTCTATTATTCCAAAGAATCAATGTTCCAATTTGTTGGATATGGTGATTGTGTTAAGGGATATAGACTGTGGGACCTTACTACCCACAAAATCATCTCTATAGAGATTTCATATTTGATGAATCATCATTCATAAAATTAGTTGTAGATGGTGAAATGAAACAAGTAGAAGTACCGCATATTCAATGAATTCAATTGGAAACTCAATCATCTTCAAGTGTGCAGGATCATGAAGATGTTCATGAATAAGCTTTTATAAAAACAGATGAGGATAAAAAAATTTCTCAGGAAACTGAGGAAATACCACAACTTATTGTACAAAGATCTACAATGATTGGATCTTTTCCTAAAAAGTGTGATGAGTTTGCTACATTTGTTCCTTTAATTGCTAATGAATGAGAAATTAGTTGTTATCATGAAGCAATGGAAGTCTTGAATAGTGATAAATGAAAATATCCAATTAAAGAGGAAATGGATGCCTTCAAAAGAAATAAGGCATGGGATTTGGTGGATCTTCCCAAGGAAAGGAAGGTTTTTGGCTGCAAATGGGTTTACAAATTGAACAAATGACCTGATGAAAGTGTTCAGAAGTACAAAGCAAGACTAGTTGCAAAAAAATACTCAAAAAGGAAGGCATTGATTTCAATGAGATTTTTTTCTTATTTTTAAGCTTGTTTCAATTAGAGTTATTTTAGCATTAGTTCCATTAATTGATCTAGATATAGAGAAAATAGATGTTAAAACAACATTCTTACGTGAACATTTGGATGAGGATATATATATATATATATATATATATAAATATATATATATATGGAATAACGAGAAGGCTTTATTCAAAGTAAGAACAAGAGGTTTGTTTGCAAACTCAAGAAGTCACTGTATGGCATGGAGCACTCTTCCAGGAAATGGTACAAGAATTTTGATTCCTTCATGAGGAACCACAATTTGACTAGAAATGAGTATGATCATCGTGTTTACTTTCAAAAGTTGGGAAATGACATATTTATTATTTTGGTGTTATGTGTTGATGATATGCTTGTAGAAAACAAAGGAATGATTGAGATCAATAGGTTAAAGGGTCAGTTGGCTAGGACTTTCAAAATGAAAGATGTTGGAGCAGAAAAGAAAATCTTGGGCTTGGGGATACATAGAGATAATAAAAGTGGTAAGTTGTGGTTATGACAACAAGATTATGCCGAGATAATAATTCCAAGATTTGGTATGATATCTTGAGGGTTTTGTCCTAGTAATGATAAAGAAAATTAGTATAGTATTTTAATGTATGTGATGGTTAGTACAAGGCTATATATTTCACTTGTAATTGTCATTATTAGTAGATACATGGAAAATCTAGGTACACAACATTGGGCAACAGTGAAATGGGTGTTTTGGTGTCTTAAAGGCATAAGTAATCACTGTATCACCTATAATGGTAGTAGTGATTAAGTTAATGGTTATGTTGATTTAGATCTTGCAGGCAACTTGGATAAGGTGAGATCTAGTTCTGGATATGTTTTTCCCCTTGCTAATGGAGCCGTTAGTTGGATGTCAGAGATTCATAACATATTTTCTTTATCCACTACCATGGAGAATTTTAGGGGCGAATGTTCGCCCTTAGGCGAAATTAAGGGGTTTTAAATTTTTAATGGGTGAATATTTTGTATCATAGTACATTTTCACAAATCGCCTCAAAAAGCCCACCTTATTTTAAGGGAGAGGGTAAAAAGGGTGAAAAAGGAAATTAATCTACAGGTTACAAGGCTATTAAAAAATGCCAGACCTATGAGTGTAGTGAATTATGCTAATAAGAAATTTAGATTGGGAGAGACGTAATTAAATTTTATTACTTAATTGAAGATTTCCAATTAAAATAATAATAAATCTACATTTATATACTCATATATTGACTAGAAGGATTCTCATAGTGGTCAGTTCGTTCAATTAGATCCCCTTCAAGCCTTTGGGATACCTAATACTTTCTTATATAATATAGTTGGGGCTTGATACTGGTTGGCGTGTTGGGGTGAACAAACTTGATGTGTTTTTTTTATCTCCTAGTTGGAGTCTATGCAATAAGAAAGAAAATTGATAAGTTGAAAAAAGTGGTAGCTTGACAAACGTTGTAGAGAAAATATTAACCACTCCTACTTGGACAGAACTCATTGTCAATATCAACACCTACAAGAACTTTGTTGTCGAATATTATCAAAACTAATAGAAGGATATGAAAGAGTGTATTATAAGAACCTTGACAAACATGGCCACTGAAACTTGGAACATTGTTTGTAAGAAGTGAAAATTTTGTTTCTTTTCTCCAAACAGGTATGTTAGAATATTACAGTTTAATGAATATGTTTTCTTATTATCATATATGGTTTCATACTTTAACAAAACATTCACCGAGACTTCACAATGTTTTATTATTCAGTAAAAGGTTTGCCAAGATCTTACAAGATTTTATAATTCAGTGAGATTCTCACTCATTGTACAAGATAATATAATCTGGAGAGAGATTCGCCAGAAAAATTATATATACATATAATATTATTCATGAAATCACCTCCCATTTTTCTTATGTATCATGGGGATTAGCCCATTTATTATACATATAAATTTAGGGTGGTTCTTAAAATTTTCCCAACCCACTACTAAGGAAGAATACATGGTCGCTTCACTTGCTTGCAAAGAGGAAATTTGGTAAAAATATCTCCTAGGTGAATTTGAAAGGATGCAGGACAAGGTGAAAGTGTTTTGTGATAGTTAAGGTGATATTAATTTGGCGAGGAATCGAACTTATCATTGTAAGGTCAAACGCTACACTGGACACTATTTAGAGAATTGGATGAGTGCATATGGGACTTATCTAGATGCTCCGAGGAGAACTCCATCCAAGTTTTCGAGGTTCAACTATATAACAGAAACCCTAATCTCCCAAACCCTCCCTTAAATACCCTGTGCAAAAATCTAAGTCTTCTCAAATACTCCCTTGAGCATATTGTGCTAATGTTTAGGGATGAAAAACTTTAGTTACATGATAGTTTCTAAGACTCAAAAACCATAGACATGTGTGAGCTTCAATCCCATATTTTAAAACCCTTTGCGCAAGCTTTCCTTCGTCACACTTGTACCAGCCAAATAATAGAAGAGAGAATACAAACATTTATCATTGTGTGGAAATGAGCTTGAGGTATCTTCTATATATAGGCTTTCATGAGGGTTGACTTGATGTTGAGGTTGAACTATCCAATTGTACATGTTGTTAGGGTTGACCTAGTCTAATGCACATGAGTAAATAAATAAGTTCAAAAACCAACCTTTGCTTGTGCAAATAAGGTGATATTTAGGTAGATTTTGGTCCTCTTGAAAAGAATAATATACTGCAATTACTATATTCATCATATGTGTTGTCCAAAGTGTAATTTGATTGCAGTTGCATAATTTTAACACTCCCTTTCAACTAGGGAGAATTCCACTTACCATTATCTGTCCTGGTCATTATGGTATTCTCAAGCGTCATCATGTATAATCACTAATTATATCTGTCATGTAGTCATCATTCCATGACCCTCTCAAGTATCTTATGATCATAAATGTACATTGCATGATAATAAATTATGAATGTACATATCGATATATCCCTTTCTTATTCCTACTTATCCCTTGATTGATTCTAAAGCTATTGTGAACATTCTCGAATCTAAAAGAATAAGAATGTGTTACTGGCGGTGAGCTTAAGCCACCATGCTCTATCCATCATTCTACCACCCGAAATATTTTTCAACAGGGCACTACCCAGAATAGCATAATCAGTCATCGTCAGAGAGCATACCAACCTATAACCACATTGAGGAGCACATCTCGACCGATATCATCATGGGGGAGATATACATCTAAAACCCTATATTGAGAGATAGGATATATAGACACATAGGAGAGCACATATTAACCGTGGGATTATATTGGGGGGATTTATCTCAACTCTGGACTATATAGGGTTATCTCAAACAATCCTGCTTCCTACTAATCTTCCCATCGATGAACCATAATAATAATGTGGTAGAACACCTTCATAATAATGGACTTGGGTTGTAAACCCCAATTACACTCTCAAGTCATTAGCCAAATGAGGAGCGGTATTGCCGACAAGCATTTATTGTGGCTATGATGCTGACCTTAGTATACTCTGTAAATACTATGTAGGGAAGAAGCATTATCCAACCCCGTGAAGATAGGGAAGAAACATCTCCGTCCATATGGATAATAAATAGAGGTCATACCATATTGTAAAAAGTTTCCTCAACCTGAGGAGCCCTCTATCTCAATTCTTCACCCTAGGAGCTTAGATAGGGAGGAAGAGTTGGCTCAGTGGCATCTATAAGCACTGTGCTCATAATACTAAAATATGGTATTTTCTTGTCTCGATGTAAGCTATTTTATATTCATATAGGACATCAAATCAAATATCATGTTAGATCATAAATAATCATATAAATCACAAAAGGATACCATAATCATCCTCCCTCTCTCTCACGCGGAATGAGTCGATCTTGTGGACAAGATAGACCTTCCTAGAATCCAATGAAGACCTAATGACAAACAAACCAACCAGACACTATCTTTGTCTAAATGCGCTTTATAAATAATGGAAAACAAATGTGTTTAAGGCCTACCTCATGTCCAACGCAAGTTTGGGGATGCCTTTGCTCCTTTGATCCAAGTCAGTTCCTTTTTCGCAAACCTGCAAACACAAACAAGGCAAACGATTAAATAGCAACTGAATAACCAGTATTATAAAACATATTTAACATGAAAGTAAAGGATTCCATGAAACAAATAACATGAGAGACTTGTTGAGAAAAATGAGCTTGATTGTATTAATTCAAAAGGAGAATAACTTTACAACCTTTGCCTTGACGCTGTACAAGCTCCTCCCAGGGTCCAACAAGAAGTCTCCTCTACTTTGACAAGCTTCACTCACTCCCCAATGAAGCCAAAAAGGTATGTGATCTCTCCTCTTAAGCTCAAATAGGAAGTCTTGATTTCACTAGCATTTACCCTCAAAAGTTCAGCTTCTAACCTCTCTAGCCACTGACCCAATGCCTCAATTTATAGTGCAATGGAGATCAGTTACCACGTCCTCCTTGAAAGGGATAGAATCCTCCTTCAAAGGGATAGCTCCTCCTAACAAGGGATTAGTTCCTCCTCTTATGGGATGCATGAACCACTTGGAGCGAACAATCCATGTCAAAAATCCTTCTAGAAAACTCTAGAATTAACCCAAAGTGAGTTTTTTAAGATAAAAATTGCGCCTTTTGACTTTCACAGGGGTACACACCCTTTCCTTTACATACAGAGCGTATAAGTATGCAGATATCCTGAACAAAAGGTGCGGGCCTGCAGGCAAAAGTGAGAGAAAGTGCGGAACCAGAGTTACATTGCTTTTTTGATGTCTTTCTCTAATTTCTAAAGCTTGTTTTAAAGTGCTGAGGTTTGGGACTTTCTTAGTAAGCTGGCATAGGTGGTGATAGACCCATACCGACTGCAAATAATCAAGGTGACGATATTTTTGTGTAACAGATTGCCCCCTAAAGTGTGAAGTCTGTAGTATATGAGGATTTTTTCATGTATCATATAGGAAGAGTGAAGTGCTTTATCATTTCGAGGATCATCTTGAAGAGAGCCCGGTTGGAACCTATAAAAACATTCAATGCAAAATATATATATGAGATCATATCATCGCTGAGGTAGGCATTCCCATACTCAGATAAAAACTGAATAAGAGACTAAAAACTGACTAGAAGACTAACTACTGCTCTGATATAGGAATGATCTTGTAACACATCATAAGTAAAGACACATGTGGACACAGTATGGACGCAACCATCTGTTTATGAATAGTCCATAGTATAATGAATACAACATTCCTCGCAGCCTGGATGGTGGAAGCTAGATCCAGGGTCTTCATTTCTATGTCCCAAAATAGTACGATTCTTCTATCCATGTGATTGAATGTGTCGAAGTCGAACATGGTAGAAACCGCTTGATTACCACTCAATGATGTAAACTGTTAACAAGCGTGAGAGAAACCACCAATAATGACAATGGCTCTCAAAGTACTCAGCACAATCCATGAAATGTGATAAGATGTGTTGATGTCAAACATGCCATGGAATCCTTTGATCGAAAGTCGATGATGTAAACTGTCGTCAAAGGCGAGAAACCTACCATTGAGGCATGTAGATCTCAAGGTACTGACGATTCCTAGATCATATTTTTAGATAATGAGTTGAATTCGATAGAAAGCAATTCGTCGTAGGCAAGCCCACAACACGAAATCATAGATAAAGATGAAGAAATTTAGTTGCAAGGACTGACTCAGGGATGGTCAAGATGGATAACAGACATTTTGTAGATGAATGGCTTATTTGCACTGACCTATTGAACACATAACGACACGACAGATGGTTTGGTGATGACTGACCCAAAGTTAATACCCAGATAACGACTGAAGACTTTCAATATGGTTTGATCAACTGTTAGGTAAAGGATTTCCCAACCCAGGTGAATGAAAGTGTCGTGTTCAAGAGTGGTTATAAAGTATGACAAACAGACTCACTTTTCTCTCTTTTCCCCCACCATTTCTGGCAAGTACCTCTTTATTTTTTACAAGCTTGAGAAGGATAACATATGCTTCATTATAAGCTCACCCTTCGGGTGAGTCCAACTTATTTTAAATTCGAACCCTAAGAAGGAGTGGTCCGTTCCTGTTTGTAATAGAACATGTCCTTTACTGTCGAATTTTAACAAGTCCAGTATAGGAGAAGCTCGGCGTTTTTCATTTTTAGAGAGTCTGAAAAAACTTAAGAAGACTCCAAGGTTTGAATTTTTCATAAATTTGTGTCTCCCAAGCCCGAAAAAGTATAAAATAATACTTGAGAGAACCGCTTGATCTTTTACGACCAAGGAGTACTTTTGGTTATTAGTGTATTTGATCCGAAAAAGTAAAAAAGCAACCAAGGACACATCGTTTTATAACCAATATCGAATTTGAAATGACAAAAATCTGGCAATCTTTTAATGTTTTTACGGTCAAAAAAGATTTGTAAATCGGTCGTCTTTTAATTCCGTTTTAACGAGCTTAAAAGAAAAACTCAGCAATCTTTTCATGTTTTAGGAGTCAGAAAAGGGCTTAAAGGTGATTCTAGCTGAAAATGAGAGATTTCGCCTGAATAATCATGTTATCTTGCACAAAAACACAAACATTACTCATACCTGTTTGAAAGGGATAAAAATGTCGCAAAAATACCTTTTCAAAGTGAAACATAAACAAATTTGCAATTTATTTACTCAAAAAATTTATAAAAAGGGCCTTTTACCATTCATTTTTAACATTTGTGATTTGGGTGAGAAAATAGTGCTTTTGCTCTGAAAACTTCCCGTGAAGATTGCGGAAAATCGAACCGTCGGAATCGAACACCGTCTTCTCCAGGTAATCCACATCATCCTCCTCTTCATTTTCAACCATTTCATTTTTCATTTTAGTCCTTCATTTCATTTTTTGGGAGGGTTTTTAGGCATAAAACCCGCGCTCGGGGTACGCACGCTCACCACTGCAAACCTGCGGACCCCGACTTTTTCTCCATTGGGAAAAAGCTCAGGGTCCGCACCTTCCATGTGGAAAAAGTGCAGTCCCACGCACTATGTCCAACAGGAAGGGTGCAGACCCCACCAAGGGTTTTAACCCAAAAATCTCAAAAATGAACCAAAGAAAAACAATTCTAGCATGCTAAATGATCTTTTGGCTTGATGTAGGGAGAACACCATGCTAGATTGGAGAGAACGAGAGCACGAGGACGTGGATGAAGCCACATGGAATCATCAACCTTCACTTGATGCTTTGAGGGCGTGCAACTATACAAATACTGGGCCATTCCTGGCATGAGGGCTCAGGTGGATTTCTTGCAGTGGATGGTTGACAGATGGAACATCCAAGACCAGTGCTTCTTCATTGGCGGCCACCAGCTCAAGATCGAGCCAGCAGACATATACTTCTTGACTAGTTTTCCTAAGAGAGGCGTTGACTTCACCCTGTTCGGGACTAGGGCAGGTGGCCAGTCTGTCGATAGCCTCCATTAGAGTACTGCAACAGCCAGACTAGAGACAAAGGGATAGACATAAAGAACATAACCCATCCTGAAATAAAGGTAATTACATTCACTGTTACTAGAATTTGCGGAGCTGCCACATTACACATTACCACCGGATCCCAGATGCGTATGGTAGTCGATTGCTTTCAGGGCACCGTTTTCAACTGGTGCGATGCTGTGTTAGCCAACGTGAAGGGACAATTGACTAGGGCCAAGAACGGACGGCTAAATACTTTTGGTTATGGTTCTATAGTCGTCAGATTTGGCCTAGAGAGGATTCCTATTCTCATCCTGCAGCACCTCACAGTTGTAGCTGGGCATCCCTGAGAGCCTAGACTGATGCGATGGGTCGCAGTCATGGCCCGTCATCCTGACGAGGGGACTGAGGTCATCCGGTTCAAACCTGAGTTCTTCCAGTGGTTGGAACATCAGGTTTTCTTTATCCAGGACTTTCCATATGCTGGGATTGACTTTCGTGGAGACCCAGACATGGCTCTTCCTCCAGGAGAGCAGTGGGATGACTCAGGTAATCATTTTCAACACTTTCCTAATGTTAATTTTTTTATTTTTTATATCGTCGCAAAACTGATATAATAATTTTAAAATACAGATGTGGGTCCACAGCGACCAGCCGCTCTTCGGCCTTTCCAGAGAAAACAACCACTTGCACCAGCTCCAACCACACAGGACGAATCAGCAGAGACCTTCGCCGAGTTGGAGAGTCACCCAGAGCGCTTGACAGGGGACATTCCCGAGACCAGCATAGATGACATCCCTCGTCGACTTCAGAGCTATGTGATTGGAGTCCCCGGACCTTTCAGGAGGTTCCTTTGTAAGGTGGCCCGTGCAGTGGTTTCGTATCGACAACATCACCAGTGATGGGATGATCGCTCATATAGTCACACATGAAATTTTGCTTTTTGTACCTATCATTTTTGCCGATCACAAGGTGTTTTTCAACCTATGATCGAGGACGATGTATTTTTTGACACACTCCTATATATATATGATATCATTATTACTAGCTTGTCTTGTTAAACATGTTATGAAATGTTTTTAAATTTACTTGTATGATTATCCCACATGTCTACTTAACACTTGAGAAGAAATTGCATCTCCTAATGTATTTAAAGATCTTGGAATATGATGATATTCAATATAATCAAATTCATGTCCCAAGAGACGCACTCTCAAAAAATAAAACTAGATTTCTAATGGCATATACTCTATTAAGCTGTAATACAACAAGTTCAGAATCTAACCTCACTATCAAACTCCAAATCCCAAATGAAATAGATTCAAATAATAACTCCACCACTGCACTATACTCTGCAATGTTGTTCGTTGTTTGACCGAGGCTTACCCCATGCATAGATACCAACTCATCAGAGGACGAATAGATAACCCAAGCTGCGGAAGAAATATTCCATATACTACGACAAGCGCCATCAGCGAAACCAATATATGTTTGAAGAGGCGTCGACATCTACGACATCAAACGTAAAACCAAGATAAGCAGGAATAATGACAGAAAACTCAATCTCTAAGCTAAGCACACTTTAATCTAAAACACACCAGCTAGAAGAAAAACTAACCTAACTAAAAAACAAATCTCCACACTCGTTTTAAGCATAATATCTTTTCAGGTAAAGACCATTTCTGGGTTTACCTAAAGAGACCCCATCAAAGTCTACCAACTCATAGGCCCCTCTCGCTAGCTTTTGCTTGACAACAAAGGGACCATGCCACATAGGCAAGAATTTTCTAGCGCCCAATTTATCATTTGCTTGATCGTACAAAAGGACTAAATCTCCTTCCGAAAAATTTCGAGGGGTTACATTTCGATCATACTGAGCCTCAATACGTTTGGCATGAGATTCGATCGCTAATTTAGCATCGCAACGATTCTCATCTAGCTGAGCTAAGTATAAGAAACGTCTTTCCTCTTCGGAAGTAGCTGGAAGTAATTCGATGGCCATTCGCAATGACGGGATTTCGCGTTCAATAGGTAGCATAGCTTCCAAACCATAAACTAGCTGGAAAGGAGTGAACCCTGTTGATGTTTTGACTGAGGTTCGGTATGCCCATATCGCTGAAAATAACATGTTATGCCAGTTCGACCGATGAATCCCAATGATTCGTCAGATCATGATGACTAAGACTTTGTTGATGGCTTCAACCAGACCATTAGCTTGTGGATAATAAGGAGTTGAACTGTTGTGACGCAAGCAAAGCTGGTATGTAAGTTCTGTCATCATAACGTTTCGAAAATGATTCCCATGGTCAGTGATAATCGCTTGTGGAACACCAAACCTAGCAATTATATGATTGAATACGAAAATTGCAGCTGTTTTGCTGTCTGCCTCAAATGTAGGTATCGCCTCGGCCCACTTACTAAAATAATCTACCGCAAGGATAATATACGCATGCCCCCTGGCCGAGTGAGGGTTGCATGTAATAAAATCGATACCCCATTTGGGAAAAGGACCAATGACAATTATAGGGTGAAGAGGAGCAGTTGGAGCACGCATCTTTCGATCTAAAATTTGACAATTGTGGCACTTTCGGACCGTAGTAATACAATCTTTAAATAAAGATGGCCAGAAATAGCCAGCACACAATATCTTTTGGGCACTGGGATACCCAGACATATGACCGCCACGCGCTCCAGAGTGACAGTCATTTAAGACCCTTTTGACTTCCTCATGAGTCAAACAAAGTCGAAAGATAGAATCTGCCCCCAGGCGATAAAGAGTATCTCCAATAATTTTGAATTTTTGGGATTGGAATCGAATTTTCCAACGGTCGGATCGTGAAAGATCTGGCCAAAAGGTTTGGGTTTGGAGATAAGTGATGATATCTCCATACCACGGATCCAAAGTGCTGATAAGAAACAAGGATTCGTCCGCAATGGGCTCCTCCGCCACAGTTTTTGTATGAACACGCGGGAAGTCACACATAAGTTTCGCAAAAACTAAAGATTTCTTTGACTTGTACTTTTCAAATTCCAAGTCAAACTCCTGCAAGATGACTATCCATTTGGAGCACATGTTCCCCAACAACTACTTGGTCAGAATATAGATCTTGGGGTTGCAATCAGAAATGACCGTAGTTTTGTGTAATAAAATGTAATGACGAAATCGTTGGACAGCTTGAACAGCTGCCAATGCCAATTTCTCCTCATGTGAATATCTTAGCTCAGTTGGATTTAACGTCTGACTAAGGTAACATATCACATGTTCCGTACTGAATTCATCTTCCTGAACTAACACCATTCCAATGGTGGAATAGGAAGCGGCGAGATATAAGAAGTAGTCATGGTTGTAGTTGGGAGGATGTAACAGCGGTGCATGGGTCAATGCATGTTCTAAAGCATCGAAATATTTCTCAGCTATCTCATCCCAAAATAATGAAGTACTTTGTTTTAACAACTGGGTAAAACCCTTTGTAATCTCGACATAGTTAGGGATAAATCGACGTAAAAAGTTTTCTTTCCCTTGCAAACTTTGGAGTTGGCGAAAACTCGAAGGAGGAGGCAATTTGATGATAGCTTCGACCTTCGAAGGATCGACGCGAATGCCAGCTTTCGAAACTACAAATCCCAGTAATCGACCCGTTTCAATACAAAACACACACTTGTGGGGATTCAACCGAATTCGATAATGCCTACACCTCATGAAGATTTCTCGTAAATGGACAAGGTGATCGGCTCTATGTAAGGAATGAGCAGGCAAGTCATCGAGATGTGGTTGCACAATGTGTTTTATATCATGAAAAGCATAAGACATAGCCCGTTGAAAAGTTTGCCGGAATTCTTCAGGCCAAAAGGTAATTTGCAATAAGAAAATGTTCCCCATGGATAAATGAATGTCGTTTTTTGTTGATCGGCAGGCAAAATATTGATTTGATTATAGCCGAAAAAGCCATCCATAAAGGAGAAAATTTCACTGCCGGCACAATCATCAATAATTTGATCGATATAGGGTGTAGGATAATTGTCCTTTGGACATGCTCGACTAATGTCATTATAGTCGATACAGATTCTTATTGTCCCTTGCTTTTTATTCACGGGAACAATATTCGATACCCAATATGTTAACGGGATTGGATATATGAAACCTGCTTTCAACAATTTTTCAACTTCTGCTTTAATTGCAACATCTTTTCTTGGGCGAATATGACGCAAATGTTGCCGAACGGGTTTAGCATCCGGGTAGGTTTTAATTTCATGAACTACGATTGTTGGATCGATTCCTGGCATCTCCTCATAGGACCACGTAAACACGTCGCGGAATTCTTGAAATAGGTCCTTGTATGTTTTAATCTCATCGTCTGTACAAGACGCACCTATATGAACGTTTTCAATAATTCCAGGCATTATTGAAAACAAAATGATCATGCACATACTAAAAATGTATAATTCCAAACATTCATGAATATGGGATGAGATTATTTCTTATATGCAACACAACTATAAAGGAGGTATCCATAGCTCAATGCACCATAACCCCTTTGAAGTGGACCTAGTATTTCAACCATTATAACCCCTTCATCTTGCGTTTCCTTTTGCAACTACATAGTAAGAATCTTCCCATGTTTATATTGAAGTTGATAAAGCCACCAAGTTTATTAAGCGCATTCAACAAATCTGCCAGACAGTTCATGACATATTGGAGAAATCTAATGCGAAGTACAAACACTGACATGATCAACATCAGGTGACACATATGTTTCATGTCGGTGACAAATTTTGGTTACATTTGTAAAATGGTTTCACTATCGAATCCTATCAGAAGCTTTGACTTCTTTGATATGAGCCTTACACAATCAAAAAGTCTTTGGGAGATAATGATTTCAAACTTAATATCCCTCCATTCCTTGCTTGCACCCTATATTCAATGTGGACTTTCTTTGTCCATAATATCCAACATTGTTGGACATATCGAACATTGATGAAGAGTTGACACCAATAGAGCTCAACCTAGAATGCATTGAACAAGCCAGAGTGATCGAATAATGGACGTATAGATCAAAAACACTTGAAAATAAAGGGTTCAATTGTATCAAGTTGTCAAAGTTTGCTAGCTCCTGCACTAGGGCAAGTGGTTCACTGGGGAACAAGTTCAATAGAATTTTTCCCATCTCATCAAGGAACTCAACATAATGGGGACCATTGCCTTCCAAGGGTGGAGGATATCTCTAGCTGTGTATTGGTGGCCACCCATCTATTCTACTTGGACCCTCAACATTGTTTCTTTATGTTCTTTAATTGTAGCACAATTTGTTATTTTCGAAGTTTTTCGGGTCCTAAACATTGAGAGTCATTTTGAGAGCCTAAACTACATTCTTTTGAAAAATGGGTGAACCCAAGGGATGTGGCTAGTATTCGCGTTGAATATTTTATTCCTCATATAGATCTTTCTTACAGGGTATCATACACATCAAACAAAGATCGTATGCCAAAGTTACAACCCTGTGAATTTGATCTATCTACTAACCAAGGTGGGACCCACAAACCTTCGAGGCTTCATCCACTAGGGTTAGGTTTTTGGACGTTTAGAGTTATCCCTTGTTTCTCACTAATAACAAGGCCTTCAATTATCATTTTAACACTATTAGGAAGGAATGTATCTTTCATATCTCTTCCTAGAGATAAGCTATTATTGTTTGAGGTAGTTCATTTCCATTCTACATGTAAATAATTTGAAGTACTATTATCAATGAATTGAAGTCCAATTTTCATTGTAGCTTTGTGCCTCTATTTGAATATGTATTTTATTTCATTCCTACATAATTCTGGATCAATATAACAACCCCCCAAGCAAGCAGTTGCAAGCAAAGGTGTAGATGATGAGAAACACACTCTTTCCTCTAATTGTGAATTATAGAGATCAAGTCAATTAATTTATGGTTGCATGCTCTAATGAATATTGTTCATGGAACTTTTGATTTGGACATTTCCATTTTTATGTTTTAAGATTGTTGAAGCCAAAACAGATGGTTAAATATTAACTCCCATCAACGAACGATTGAATACTTGTGAGTGTTGTACCATGTCAAAGCAACACAATGATAATTTTTTTAAAGGAGTTACATACAAATTAAAGAAATTGCGAGAGTTGGTTCATAGAGACCTATGTGGACCGATGCAGAAATAGTTGATTGGTGGAATTTAATACTTCCTCACATTTATTGATGATTTCAGCAAAACAAAGTGGGCTTAGTTTTTGAAGCAAAAGTCTGAAACCTTTTCAAAGAATTCAAAGCCCTAGTAGAGAACCAAAGTTATTGTTAGATCAAGGTATTAATATTAGATCATGGTGGAGAATATGATTTGAAGACATTTCATGTATAATTCAAACATTATGGAATTAGAAGGAAATTTACAACTAGATATACGCCACAGTAGAATAGTATAGTAGAGAGAAAGGACAAGACTATTATGACCATGGCAAGGAACATGATGAAATAATGAAACATGTTAAAAGAGTATTGGGGAGAAGCAGTCTCATGTGATTCTTATGTGATAAATAGATCTTCTATAAAGAACATGTCAGTAGAAACATCGCCATACATGCATTATTGTCTATCTCATTTAAGGGTATTTTGATGTGTAGCATATGCACATGTAGCTAAAGAGTTAACAGACAAGTTATATGATAAAAGTGAAAAATCCATATTTACTAGTTATAGTGAGCAATAAAAAGCATATAAATTTTGTAAACCTGTCCCCAAGAAGAATATAGTTAGCAAAGATGATTTGTTCAAAGAAAAAGAGTCATGGAATGAAAGTGTATAAAATAAAATTGATGTGAGATTACCATTGATGGAAGTAGATGGTGTAGTAGAAAATCAAAGACGATGATCATAAGAGAAGGTAAAAAATAGAGTTAGGCTAGTAAGGAATCCAAGATTCTATGAACAACATGGATGTTCAAGTAGATCAATAGATCGAAATACTCCTGGATACCATTCATGTGATGAATAAAGCATGGGGAAGATAAAAATGAGAAGTCTGCAAAATATTTTTGATGCTTTGGATGTTAGTTCAAATTTTTTATTGTTTCCATTTTAGCCTTCATCATTTGAAGAAGCTATGGTTTGGATGTTAGTTCAAAATTTTCATTGTTTTCATTTTAGCCTTCATCATTTGAAGAAGTTATGGTTTGGATGTTAGTTCAAATTTTTCATTGTTTTCATTTCAACCTTCATCATTTGAAGAAGCTATCAGAGATGAAACTTTGGTGCAAGTTATGGATGAAGAAATAGAATCTATTGAGAAGAATGATACTTGGGATTTGGTTGAGCTACCTAAAGATATAAATATCATTTGTGTGAAATGGGTGTACAAGACAAAGTCAAATGAAAAAAGAGAAATTGACAGATTTAAGGGAAGGTGTGTAGGAAAATGGTTCTCGTAGTAACCCAAAATAGTCTTTGGAGAAAAGTTTTCTCTCATAGCCACATTGGATACTTTGAGAGCAATATTGGCAATAGTAGCTCAGAATAAGTGGAAAGTATATTAGATGGATATGAAAGAAAATTTCTAACATGACCCCATAGAATAAGAACTCTTATGGACTCAAACAAGCACTAGGAGTGTAGTATAGCTGAATTCATAGTTATATGATCAAGAATCAATTTTTCAAAAGCAACATTCAATCGACCTTGTACACAAAGGTAAATGAGCATGGTCAGATTTTGATTTTTTTATTCTGTGTGGATGACATGATTTATGCTGACAATATTGAATTAGATGAGTTTAAAGTCACAATGAAGAAAAAAAATGAAATGACAGATCTTCGTCTTATGAAATATTTTCATGGCATAGAAGTTGAGAAATCAAAGAAAAGGATATTTATTCGTCAAAATAAATATACAAAAGAATTGTTCACAATATTTAGGATTGAAAGTTGTAAACCTGCTTCTACACCAATAGCGACATGAGAAAAGTTAAGTAAGGATGATGAAGGATGAGACGTCAATCCAACTCTATTCAAAAGTTTAGTTGCCAGCATTATGCATCTCACAGCTTGAAGACCTCATATTATGCAAGGAGTTAGTTTGTTTTCTAGATTAATGAAGTCTCCAAAATACTCACATTAGAAAGCTAGAAATTGGATTCTAGGATACATAGCAGGAACTATATATTACGAGATATTTTATGTGAGTACAAAAATCAAGGATTTGGTTGGATATACTCATAGTGATTTTGCAAGAATTTTGGATGGTAGGAAAAACACTTTTTATGTGTTTCATCTTGGTTCATGTGTGATATTAGGGGAATCTAAGAAGCAACGTATTATGAAACTTTTCATCAAAAAAAGAAAAATATGTAGCAATGACATTAGCAACATGCCAAACAATATGGTTACAAAGATTTTTGGATGGGCTTCAGCAGGAATAAGAAGGTTCAACAATAATCTATTTTGACAATGCCTTAAGCATTGCACTATCTAAGCATAGTATGTTTCATCAAAAGAGAAAATATATAGGTACATGATATCATTTATTAGAGAACTTGTGATCAATGGAGGATTTTACTTGAAGCCTTATAAATGAGTGGTCAATTGGTTGATTGATTCTCTAAGCCATTAGCAAAAGATGTATTGAATTCTTGAGTGTTGTCATGAGTCATGTGGTAGTTTAGCGATCGTAATTAAAGAGGGTGTTAAAGATAGCTAATTACTCCCGCATGCATAGCAGTGCAAATTTAGAGTTTGAATTAGTAAGTGTGAGTGTGAGTGAGTCGACTATTTAAAAGTTAGCATCAATTTAATTGTGAATTAAAATATATATTGTAATCAACTCATATTTTATGAAATTAATAAAAAGAAGCTAAGTCCTATTATTTCTAGCAATTTTATGCCTTTCATCCTCCACCTATCCAACCTGAACAAAACATTACATTGAATTATGAAAACTCCCATGCTAAAATGGTCAATGTTAAATTATTTTGTCAATGGTAAATTAATTTCATGACAATTTTATGCCTTTCCTCCTCCACGTATCCAACTTGAACAAAACATTGCATTGAATTATGAAAACTCCCATGCTAAAATGGTCAATGGTAAATTAATTTCATGACCACCACAATTTTACCGAATCTACCCAACACTTTGAAAAGAGGGGCTCCATAGATTTCAAAATCAAGAAAATGGTGTCACTATTTGAGAAACAAGGGTCAATCCAGACGTAGCAAAAAAAAACCAACAATAAGAGGGGAATAAATGTGAGCTGAATATTCACTATATGTAGCTGTAAGACATGAAAGACGGTCTCTGCTACCATGCAAAAATTCGGGATTACTTTGTATAAATAAAACTAATAAATGTAATATGCGTGCATTGGATACAAAAGATGCCGTTGGTTCATTGAAAAATAATGTATTCGAAAATAACAAAACTAACATTGATCCTCATCTAATCCCATCTTAAGCTCATCACAAAATCAATGGTACAGCAAGCCAACTTATTCGATCTCGCCTTTATGAAAACCCAAGAATATGTTTTGTATTGGTTCCTGTAATGAATGTTTTCTCTATTTCCCCTGCTTTTCATTAAGATGTTAATACAACTCCTCCCCCACAAATTACGTTTTGAAATATTTGGGATAAAGGAACTCTAAGGTGGTTGTGTTTTTTGTTTTTTTTTATTCTTTTATTTTCATCAACATATCAATATAAATATTTTGAGAGAAATTACGGGAAGAATTGGTATGAAATTAAAGAAATCAAGTTATTTAGTATAAAAAATAGTCATCAAATCAACGGAGTTGGAAGTCATCATCTTCTTGGTTAATCATACAAAGAATTAATTGTTAAATTTCTATTAGGAAATCCATATTCTTATTAATCAAATAATGTTACACGAAATGTTGTTTCAAGATAGGGAAACTATCTTGGACATAACAAAAGGAGATGTTGATATCCATATAAAGGAGCAACCACCCACCAGAATGCATAGGTGCCAACAACTTCAAACACTAGCGTACTATAATATCGTTAGCATACATGGTTTTGTTAACCATTATAACTGCATAAATGTACATGTACCTGTAAATCAATTTGTGTATTATTGGAATGACTAGTTCCAATATAGACACAAATGTGTGACAATATTTGGTGTAACTAAATGCCAGTACTTGTAAATCACCCTATAATATCATCATCAGAACAACTCCATGATTAATGCCAAGGGTGATCATGCACTCCACCATCATTATGTACAAAGGAGCATTGCTACCCCTTGAGAGCAACGACTCAATGTTGCAGCATATTTGTTTTTCCCCTCATTTTGATCATAGGACCCTCTGGAGAATGATCCACACTCACAGCCCCAAACTATAGAACCTAATCTTACCATGTGGATGCCTTTACCCACATCTCTACTCAGGTGATCCATCTACATTCAATGATCCAAAAGTGGAGTAATGGTCAGAAACACCATATCCGATTCCATCATCATGGGTTTTACTGGATTACCCATAGCCATGCTCTAGGTTTTATCAGATTACCCTCAACCATGCCACCAAGGTCTCTCAGCCACGAAGGCTCAACACAGCCAAGAAAGCTCAACTCAGCCATGAAGGCTGTAACACAGCTAGGAAGGCTCACAATAGACCCAGCTTAACCAGGCCCAAGGTTTTCTTCGCTCACCCTCAACCATACTAAGGATTTTGTAGGTTGACCGTAAACCATCTTTATAGGAATCCCTGTCCAGTTCACTCTTACATTTCTAGGCTCACCCTCAACCATAATAAGGATTTTGTAGGCTTACCCTAAACCATCTTTACAGGAATGCCTGTCCAGTTCACTCTTACATGTGGTTTCTTGCTTACCACAAACCGACACTGCAAATACAAAGTGGTTTTTAGATTACCACGAATTGTATGGGGGTACACGTGCCTTACAAGTCTTACAACACAACTACAACTCTAGTATTTACCAAGTACATACATTACAAAGACCACTACAAAACATCCTAGAAACTTGCTTACTAATAAAATGTGACTCATAAGACAACTTGCTAATGAATCTATTCCACCAACTCATATTAACTCACACAAATTTTCATCTAATTGTCCATCATCATTTAATTTCCAGTGTTTCTTTGCACAAACACAATATTTGTTGCACTTCAACCTTGACCACAAGCGCTTTAGTCTATTTTCTTTTCTGGTTTAATTTTTTTGAATTCGCTTGAGTGATTTGTTAGAGATAATTCCAACAAAAGCACTCCATTGAATTAGCTAAGATCAATGCTATTTCAAAACATAGAGAAAATTATTTTTCATTTTACAGTTTTACGGTCACTCACAAGGCCAAGGAATTGTTGACTCTCACGAATTCGAAAGAGGTAGCGCCCTGAATCATTGTTCCTAGCTCAGCTGTTGTGATGTACCGGTAGCGGTCGGTATCGAAGAGGCTGAACGCATCCCGGATTGGAGTGATATACTCCTCACTCAAATGTTTCCCCATTTTCACAGATTGTTATGATTGTGATTATGCCCTTGCTCAAGTCAACCCTATGAATGCCTACAAAGGGAAGTTGACATGGTCTCCAACAAAGCAATTATTCGTACCATATGCCCCTTCAAGAAAAGTCGTCGTGCCCTTGCATGATTTACACTCCATCTACTGGTTTCGTCCACATCTGATCCGTCTTGCTCCATAATTCTTTCCCTTCATTATGTCACCGAGGGTAAGAATTTCATCCCCTTACAATGATCACGCCATCCGAAACTCCGTCGTAGAGTCTTTCATCCTGTGCACTAAATCATCTTCGGTATTGGCTTTCGAGATCAAAATCGAAGCCACTTAGATCAATGTGAAGAGGAATTTTTTGCTTTTCACCGATATGAGCTTCCCTAGCAGGTATTCTCTGTAGAGAAGTTGAAGAAATATTGAAATGAAGAATTAAACAATGAGCAAGCACTGGACACACAAGCCTTCATTAAAAAAAAGTTGGCTATATTAATCGACCTTTTAGATTTTCAGCTGGTCCTCCTTTCACAGTACTTTTTACAGTCCAGAGACCAACAATGGATCCATTATTAAATTCCCACATCACTAGAGTTCGTTGACCAGTGAGCATAGTCTCCTCTACATGGCTTTATCACACAGCCACACTACGGCAATCCACAGAGAGGTTCAGAATGTTTGCTTACAGGCGTAATGATCCTCCACACATAGTTTAGTCACACACATACTCCTTCAACCTTTATATAGAGTAGCCTGCTATTCCACAAAACATGTGAAGGCCACGCAAATCCATGGTGCGATGGAGGTTTGCAATCTGCACCTTCACGCT
The DNA here is from genome assembly GCA_000404065.3 of Pinus taeda. Lineage (NCBI taxonomy): Eukaryota > Viridiplantae > Streptophyta > Pinopsida > Pinales > Pinaceae > Pinus > Pinus taeda. Next base: position 151,697 of record APFE031555084.1, read on the forward strand.
GACTGCAATATCTAACTCAGTAATCACTCACACATATATTCTGTGGCCAAAACAGTTACTCAACAGACCATGCGATCTCAGCGATAAACTTAATCAAGTGGTAGGCTTCCACACTTTGCAACTCCTCCACAGATCCACAACGAAGATGCCACGCGCAGACCACTAAAAATAAATATGTGAAATGTTATTTCAAAATAAAAAATTATTTAGGATACATAATTATTCTCTTAACCATATATAAATCTAAGAAACAAAATAAGAACTAAATACTCTAACACGAGGATAAATAGAAATTACATATTCCAACAGTAATCATATTATTTCACCTCAATTTTAAAAAAATCATAGAAATTTGATCAAAATAAATATAAAATTGCTTTTGCAAAATCTAACTAAATTGATTTAAAATAATTCATTTTATTGAATATAGAGGAAAAAACAATGTACTGAAATCTTTTAAACGTGTGAAACGATAAAATTTACAGAAAAATAAAACATAAAATCTAATTATAAAGCTGAGTTAACTTGATAAACAACTTGAAATTGATGAATCAGTAATACTAGAAATTCCTTACTCATGAAAACATGTACGATGGAATATAAAGGACACCAGGCTTCCAAAAAGGAAGCCTCCAGTGGGAAAAGGAGATAGGGCCCCGGGTATTTAATTGTATTTCCCAAGTTATTTCCTTGGTCTCAAGACATCTGGGCTCATCATAATTTGTGGTCGATTCAGTTCGCGGCCGTTTGTTAATCCCTGTATGAAACATCAAAATTTCCAAACTATATTAACTTGGGGTCAGAGCTCTCGATGGAGATGAAAGCCGACGGACCCACCAACGCTGGGTGACGAATTGGCAGAATCGGATGACCACCCATCTATTTATTCTTTTGTTACAGGTGAACCAGGCGAACCGTTGTTGAGAGGTGGGAAACTCTTTTTAATGGGTTTTTGGAGCTTTGGAATTATATGCGATTTTTTTTTTTGGGTGGAAGCTGCAACTAGCTCTGGGAAAGTTTCAGGAGGTTGAAAAACTGTTTTTTTGGCGTTAGGGTTGGGGAATACAAAGCTTGTAGAGAAATATGTTGAATGGTCCACAAAAAATGAAGTTGTGTTGAAACCTTTGCAGGAAGAAAGGCCAAAGACATACTTAACACCTATATGGTTAATTGAGAAACTGGCGCAATATCTTGAATGGTTAAAGAAGTATATGGCACCTAGATGTAAAGGCTATATCTAGGATGTCATGCTGATGCGTATTTATTTGGCTGTTTATGTATATATATCTCAGAAGATTGTGTGTGCATATTGTATGTGGCAACCAATGATTAAGGGTTATAGTTGTTTTACTTTTTCTATTAAAAATAACTAAAAAAATATATGGAAAACTGTTTCTTTGTATCTTTAAGCAAAATTGTTTCAAGTACTAATCATGTATCATAGAAATGATAATAAATTTGACATATATATATATATATATACATATATATATATATAATGGAAAGACTAAGGGCGAGACACCCGGATAATATATTTATATATAAGGAAGATTATTTCTTTATGATGATGATGGTGGTGGTGGTTAACGGAGACCAAACATTGGTCTATCGGACCTAAAGAAACAAATTATTTATTTTGATTTAAGATTTTATTCCTATGCTCAAAAAGATTGTGAAACTCAGATCTAATATGGTTGTACGCGGGACACTCTAAAAAGAAATGGTTTTCATCCTCTATGTTCCTATTCTCACATATTACCACTCGGATTAGCAATTTGGTACTCAAATTCTCAATGTTCCAAAAACTCATATAACATAAATTTATTCACAATATCCTTAAAATTTGAAGCTCCGTGTAACCCATTTCTTCGCAGGGCAGTGCAGAAGAGGAGCTATGGGCTACGCTAAATCCATTTTTATTGAGCTCACCATCCTCGTACTTATGGCCGGATAGAGTTGTAAATATTGGTTACCGTTGTAAATATTATTTCTGCTTGTATCCTTCTTTGGCTCAACCTATTTCCTTGCCGACTCTTGAAGTTTATAATTGTTGGAATTTTATGGTGATTTCAAACACAAAAGACCAGAGAACAATCGCTCTGATACCATGTTGGAATTTTCTGCTAAATTCTTTAACAAACAGACAACACAAAACTGCTCTGTTTTTACTCTGTTTCTGCACAGAAAACTGTAAATTTCGTTTTCTCGACTTGGTGTTGCAACAACAAGATTCGGTGTTGCAGCAACACGAAATAACACTCTGTTTTTGTTAACACAGAAAAACAAAAAAAAATACTTACTGGAAACTGTGTTGCAGCAACGCTGATCGTGGTGTTGCAGCAACACGAGTTTTGACGTCAATCCACTCGGTGTAACAGCGACACGTTTTTGACGCTAAGTCACTTTAAGAAAATTGACGCTTTGGTGTTACAGCAACTAAAACAAGTTGGCGTCAAAATCACTTATAAACTTACAGTGAGATAATTGACACTTGGTGTAACAGCAACTAAAACAAGGGGCGTCAAATCACTAATAGATTTACAGAGTAAAATCAAAGTGTTTTTGACACTTGGTGTAACAGCAACTAAAAATCAGCAAAACATTAAACTTGTATTCATGAACAGTAAACAAAACTGATACAGTAAACTTAGCTGTTACAAGAGGAACACTTCAGTTCCAGAAATCGATTTTCTATCTCAGAAAATCGCAGGTTCAACATTGTTGTGCATTTACAGAAGAGATACACTCTTGTTCTTCTAACCTTCTCTCAGAAACAAAACTGTTGTTCTAAAATTCTTACACTCACACAGAAAACAGAACTGTTGTTCTTTTCTGCTTACGTTGCCTCTCTCTCACACTGCCTAGTGAATGAACAGAACTGCTGTGCGTTTATATCTATAGGAAAAATAAATATCTGAGTTAAATAATAAACTAAGCAAAATATTTGTTGATATTTATCTGTGTATTTATTGCAAAAGGCAATGATGCCTTTTAATAGTGAAAACAAGTCGGTTGTCTGCAGGGGATTTAATTTTGCGTTTAATGCATATTTAAAGTGCAAAATATCAGTGGACTTTTGCGGCTTCTGGATAATCTGAAATTAATTGCCGAAGATCAGATCTTTGTTCAGCATTTATGTGATGCAGTTGGAATTAAATTCCAACACTCCCCTTTAATTTCAACTGTTGCATACCCAGGCATTTCCTGAAATGATCAAAACCTTTCTTTGGCAATGGTTTTGTCAAGATGTCAGCCAGTTGATCCTCTGTTCTGCAGTGCTACAAAACAATCTCACCATTGTTAACCAATTCACGTATGAAGTGAAATTTGGTAGCTATGTGCTTTTTTCTTTTATGAAAAACATAGTTTTTAGACAAAGCTATTGATGAGCTATTGTCACAGTAAATGGTTGTGCCATTTTCCTGTTCATGACACAAATCTCTGAGAACTTTTCTCGGCCACACTTCTTGACATGCTCCTGCTATTGCTGCCACATACTCTGCCTCTGCTGTTGACAAAACCACAATTGGTTGCTTCTTGGAAGCCCATGAGATGGCTCCTGATCCCATATGAAACACATATCCTGATGTGATTTTCCTATCATCAACACTTCCAGCCCAATCACTGTCTGTGTAACCTGTCAACATGAAACTTTCAAAAGAGGAGTATAAAATACCAAACCCCTTCGTTCCATTCACATACCTTAGAATCCTCTTGGCTGCCTGCCAATGAGTCTCTTTCGGTCTTTCCATAAATCTGGAGATTAAACTCACACCGTGCATAATGTCTGGCCTAGTTGCAGTCCAGTACATAAGGCTGCCAACTATGCTCTTGTACAATTTTGGATCAAAATCCTTGCTGCTATCTTCTTTCGTCAATTTTAGCCCCATTACAGTTGGAGTCACAACTGCCTTGTTGTTCTGCATGTTAAATCTCTTCAACACTGCTTCTACATATTTATCTTGAGAAATGAAAACACCATTTTCACTTTGGTCTACTTCAATTCCAAGAAAATATCTCAAGAAGCCCAAGTCAATCATTTCAAATTCACTTTTCATGACTGCTTTAAAATCAACAATGAGAGAAGCATCATTGCTAATAAAAATCAGATCATGTACATATAAAACAACAATAATAATCTTACCGTCATTCTCCTCTACGTAGAGTGTGGGTTCACCATCGCACTTATCAAACCCATTCTTAATCAGATAAGCATCTATTCTGTTGTACCATGCTCTTAGAGCTTGCTTCAGCGCATAAAGAGCCTTCTTCAGTTTACAAACTTTATGTTCTTGGCCACCAACTTCATAACCTGGAGGTTGTTCAACATAAACCTCTTCTTTTAACACTCCATTGAGGAATGCAGATTTAACATCCATCTGATAAATCTTCCATTTGTGTTGTGTTGCAATAGACAACACTGTTCTGACTGTTTTCATCCTTGCTACTGGTGCAAAGGTTTCATCATAGTCTCTGCCTTGTTGCTGTTTGTAACCTTTCACAACAAGTCTTGCTTTGTGCCTGTCAATCTTGCCTTCAGCATTGCTTTTGGTCTTATAGACCCACTTAACTCCAATGGCATCTTTGCCTTCAGGGAGGTCCACTAACTCCCATGTTTTACTCTTTTCAATTGCACCAATTTCTTCATTCATTGCTTCAATCCATTTATCTTCATTTACAGCATCTTCAAAATGAACTGGGTCATCAACATGACAATATAAAGCGAATAATGAATTCAGACCGGTATTGGTACTTACCTCTCCTTGTTCATAAATCTCATTCTGATTTCTGAAATCTTGGTCTTCTTGGTGTGCTTGGAGTTCCATCCGAACTTGAGGGTATTTCAGATCCCTGTGGTGTGCTTGAAGAAGCACTTCCTTGACTTCTTAAGGCTGTTTGAATTCCATCTTGTGGTGTGGTTTGCTGAATTCGCTGTGGTGGAGGAGGAACAATTGTCTTCACATTCAATGTTTTTTTCCAAGCTTCCATCCCAAGCTTCATCTTCAATGAACTGCACATCCTTGCTTACAATCAATTTCTTAGTGGATGGATTATAGAGTTTGTATGCTTTTGACTCATCACAATAGCCAACAAACACACACTTCTCCCCCTTACTATCAAGCTTTCTCCTTAGTTGATCCGGTACATGTGCATAAGTTACACAGCCGAATACTCTCATGTGAGTGACAATTTGCTTTTGACCACTCCATGCTTCTTCTGGTATTCTGTTCATGATAGCTTTAGTTGGGCATCTATTCAAGATGTAAACTACGCAAGTGACACCTTCTGCCCAACACTCGTGAGGCAAGTGTTTTGCCTTCAGCATACTTCTAACCATGTCAAGAATGGTCCTATTCTTTCTTTCGGCAACACCGTTTTGCTGAGGTGTATACCTTGCGGTAAACTTCTTTTGTATGCCATTCTCTCTGCAAAAACGCAGAAAGTCTTGGGAGATGTATTCTCCTCCTCTATCTGTTCTAAGCACTTTGATATAATACGCACACTTCTTCTCAACAAGCGTTTTGAAGTGGCGGAATTTCTCAAACACTTCACTCTTCTCTTTCAGCATATACACCCATTTCTTTCTGGTGTAATCATCAATGAAAGTTAAAACATATCTATTTCCACCAAGTGATGGTACTTGCATCGGTCCACACACATCAGGGTGGACAATTTCCAAGGGTGATTTTTCCCTTATACTCTTTCCTGCTGGAAAGATTTCTTTGTGCTGCTTGCCCAAGATGCAGCCTTCACAAAGGCTGTTCGGTTTCTTAATCAATGACAATCCTCTTACCATTCCTTTTCTGTGCAACAGATTCAAGCCTCTGAAATTGAGATGTCCAAATCTCAAGTGCCATAACCAGTTCTCATCTTTCACTTGTTCCTGAAAGACTTCTTGTGTTACAGCTGCAATAGTTCTTCATTCCTTCAAATCTGCCCTCAGTTTGAGAGGAAACATTCTATTGCTGGTCATCTGCACCTGTGCAATGATCTTCTTACTCGGAGGTATATCTCTGATTGTACACATATCATCTTTGAAGAACACGTTGTAACCTTTGTCAATGAGCTGCCCAATGCTCAAAAGATTACATTTCAGCCTAGGTACATAGTATACCTCTGGCACAATCATCTGTTCTCCATTTCTTGCTCAGATACTGACTCTGCCCTTACCCTTGATAGATATCTTACTACCAGTCCCTGTTGTTACCTCAGATTTCACATTTTCATCCAGATTGGCAAACATTGCAATATTGCGAGTCATGTGATTGCTACAACCTGAGTCTAAGAACCAAACATCTTCTTCTTTGTCTTGTGCAATGTTACATGTTAACAACACATTATTTGGATTCTTATTTTCTTCATTTGCAAAATTAACATTCTGCCTACTATTCATGTCATTTTGTTTTTTTCTACATTCATTGGCCTAGTGCCCATATTTCTTACAATAATGACATTGGACTTGGGATTTGTCATACCTTTGTCCATGAGCTTGTTGTTTGAGTTGAACCTTCATCTTGGTTCTGATTGCAGCTCCTTCCGCTTGTGCTTGCAGGATAATATCTGCCTCTGTTTTGGCTTCTTCCATGACCTATGTTATTTGCTCTGCCTCGACCTTTTCTTTGGCTGAAAGACATCTGAGTCTTGAATGCTTGCTCAAAAGAGGAATCTGTTCCTCTACTCAGTTTGTGTTCATGAGACATAAGAGAAGCACTTAATTCATCTACTCTGTGAGAGATCTTTTGTTTCTTCTATTGCTACCACAACAGCTTCAAACCTTGAGGGTAAACATCTCAAGATTTTCTCTACGATCCTTCTTTCTTCAAGAATTTCACCATGAGATCTTATCTGGGTTATCAACCCAATAACCTGAATGAAGAATGAATCTATTGTATCAGATTCCTTCATGGTCAGTGTTTCAAAGTCTCTCCTCAACATCTGCAACTTTGCAGTCTTCACCTTCTCCATGCCTTGATAGACAGTTTTGGGAATATCCCATGCCTCTTTGGATTTTTTTGCTGCTGCAATCCGTGGAAAGATACTTTCATGTACTGATTGGAAGAGCGAAAAAGAGGGCTTTGGCATCCTTCTTCCTGTCACTCTTCAACTGGTCTCTTTCTGCTACTGTCAAAGCAGCCATTGTTGTTGCATCTGCAGGTTCAACGTAACCATTTTCAACCAACTCCCATATTCGTTGAGAAGCAAACAATGCTTTCATTGTTATGGACCAATAACTGTGATTTTTCCCATTAAACTGTGGCAGTTGGGAATTTGTCAAACCTATTCCAGCATCTGCCATCTTAACTCTGTATAGGTAAAGAAGAGATACTGACTGTAAAATAAAAAAAAAGCAAAAAACTTTCTCTGCTGGAAAAAATCTTCTTAATAAGTTTCTTAGAGCTCCTACAGTGAAAAACAAACTCTGTTTTTAACTCACTGAGTGCTTAGACTAGCTCTGATACCATGTTGGAATTTTATGATGATTTCAAACACAAAAGACGAGAGAATAATCGCTCTGATACCATGTTGGAATTTTCTGCTAAATTCCTTAACAAAAAGACAACACAAAACTGCTATGTTTTTACTCTGTTTCTGCACAGAAAACTGTAAATTTCGTTTTCTGGACTTGGTGTTGCAGCAACAGGATTCGGTGTTGCAGCAACAGGAAATAACACTCTGTTTTTGTTAACACAGAAAAACAGAAAAAATTGCTTACTGGAAACTGTGTTACAGCAAAGCTAATCGTGGTGTTGCAGCAACACGAGTTTTGACGTCAAGCCACTCGGTGTAACAGCAACACGTTTTTGACGCTAAGTCACTTTAAGAAAATTGACGCTTTGGTGTTACAGCAACTAAAACATGTTGGCGTCAAAATAACTTATAAACTTACAGTGAGATAATTGACACTTGGTGTAACAACAACTAAAACAAAGGGCGTCAAATTACTAATAGATTTACAGAGTAAAATCAAAGTGTTTTTGACACTTGGTGTAACAACAACTGAAAATCAGCAAAACAGTAAACTTGTATTCATGAACAGTAAACAAAACTGACACAGTAAACTTCGCTGTTACAAGAGGAACACTTCAGTTCCAGAAATTGATTTTCTATCTCAGAAAATCGCAGGTTCAGCACTGTTGTGCATTTACAGAAGATACACACTCTTGTTCTTCTAACCTTCTCTCAGAAACAGAACTGCTGTTCTAAAATTCTTACACTCACACAGAAAACAGAACTGTTGTTCTTTTGTGCTTACGCTGCCTCTCTCTTGCATTGCCTGGTGAATGAACAGAACTGCTGTGCGTTTATATTTATAGGAAAAATAAATATCTGAGTTAAACAATAAACTAATCAAAATATCTGCTGATATTTATCTGTGTATTTATTGCAGAAGTTGGTGATGCCTTTTCATAGCAAAAACAAGTCGGTTGTCCGCAGGGGATTTAATTCTGCGTTTAATGCATATTTAAAGTGCAAAATATCAGTGGGCCTTTGCGGCTTCCAGATAATCTGAAATTAATTGCTGAAGATATTAAATTCCAACAATAATTGCTTTGTAGTCCAACAGATAGACCGCCACCCAATTTTTTGTACCAAGCGTTAAATACGTCCCGTCTTTCTATCGAGGCACTCTCCAAGATTTTCGGGATGCTACTCCATATGTACTGTCACATCTTCTGACACATTTCAATCATGAAAGAGAACTTATATCTAATGTTTCAATAAGGAAAAGGAAAACTTCTTGTAGGCAACTGTTCAAATTGTTCTGAATTTTCTTTATTGGTTACACAGCTGGTACGTTCAACATAAACGTATCTTCAATTTTCATTGATACTAAAAGTAGCTATCGTTCTTTGCACGGAATGCATACATATAACGTTTGGTATTCTTATTACATTGCAATCATCGGTATCATTAAGAATTGCAATTAATTGTTACAATACAAATTTTTTATGATATAAGCTTTGGAATTATTTAGATTATGTGGAATTTTATAATAAATATTATTATATTTAAATATTATCTATTTAAAAGAATTTAAATTAATTAAAATTCAACTGAATGCTGGTCATTAACAATTAAAAAAATAAATAAAGATATTAATATTATAAAAATTATTATCAATATTGTAAATTTCTTTATTAATTTATATATTAGCAATTCTTGATACTATATATAACAGAAAAAATTATTTAATAACCACTTCGAAATATTAGTTATCTAATTATATATCTTATATATCTTAACTAAGCATACTCTCCTCTTTGGATCAATATGTGTGTTGTTAGCTTCAATCTCTCACATTAATCGTTTAAAGAAATCATAAAGCACTAATTTGTATTACGATACATTTCAAAATAAGAGGCTCTAAAATCAATGATGTGATTCATGATCATGCTATGTATGACTTCTTATCTAATAAAAAAATCAATTCATGCAAAGGAAAGCCAAAATATATAATATGAGAAAGGTAAGAATTAAATCTAATCATAAAAATTAAAAAAAAAGGAAAATATATAAATATATTTTTTATAATAATATTAATATTAATATTAAGTTGCAAGTCTATATTTATTTTGCAGCTCAAGATTAACTCTTTTAAAGTGAAAACCTATATTTTGAGTGAAAAACTTAAGAAAATGTTTGCAACTCGAGAGATTTGATCCCTCTAGGTGGTTGATAGAGCTAGTGTTAAGATGGATCTAGGTTGGTTTTAGTCATGCGCAACAATACAAAATTTGCTAAACATCTAATTGTTTTGATCATTTTAAGTATGCTAAATATGTCTAAGATTAATTTGGTCAATTTAATTTAAAATTTGCTTAATTACTTTAGTTTGTTGAGATGAGAGAGACCCTTAGTAACTTCAATGAGAAATACAAATTTTTAAGTGCAAAGTGTCAATGTAGCAATTTTGATAGATAGAAAATGTGAATGTTAATAATATAGTCAGTTACAAACAATCTTCATTGGAATCAATCAGAAACTATTTTCTTCTACTGTTCATATCTTCACACCTATTAGTTTTTCCATTTTCTCATATCAATCATATGAAAAGAGTAGTTGGAATCATAGACCATTCAAATATTTAACTCGAGTTACTGTAATAAACAAGATACCTTGTCTCTGTTGCTCTCCAATATTAATAGTAGTTTTCTCAAAATTCAATGATTGTGACTTATGGAGTATTAAACTCCAAATAATTTTCAATAGTACTTATTTTTTATTACTGCATCTGAAGGCAAAGTAATTAAGAATGTTGAATGATGGAAAATGGGAATAATAAGAATGTACCCAATTATAAATATTTTATAGGTCCAAGAAGAAAACAATTTTCTATAATTCGTTTTCTGTGATGTTTTAGAAGCTATCAAAAAACCCATTTGAGTTGAAATTTTTATGAACCTTGGTTCAAAATACAGATCTTATATCGCTACATTTACGGAGATATGATATGAGGAAGTTAGGGTTTTTGCAGACTCCCAAATTACATTCCAAACAAATGACCTTGGGAAAATTGTAATAACTTTCTCTTTGAGGATCAAATTGAAATTGCATATGAAGTTACAGAAATAAGATAGACTATAGTTTTTCTTGGCAATTCGTACAAGTTCACTCTACAGAAACGTTATATAATCAAGTCAGAATAGGATATTGGGCATATCTATTTCTTGGAGAATCCAATGTTGATCAAGTTGGTGGCATTGGAAAGAGGAATCAGAGTGTTAGCACAAGAAGAAATTTTAGACCTTGGAGATCTGTAATTACAAAGATACAACAGATTCAATATCAAGCTTCTACAAAGAGAAAAAATGTGTATAGACTTTTAAAATATTTGCATATGTTTCGGTTGAAAAATTAGTTTGAAGTTCAAAGGGTATAGTGAAATATAATTAGCATTAATTGAGGCCTTGAAGAGAGAAAATGGAAACACCTAGTAAGAAGCCTGAAATCTCTAGGATGATTCATGAAGAAAAGGAAGAAATGCAACATGAATTACGAGACCAAGTGCAACAAATTCCACTCTCACAAAAGGTAACAAAATTTAAGATGAATGGTTTAAAGAAAGGTATGGAAACTAAGATGAATGGGATGTAAGCTAAGATGAATGTTGTGGAAGCTAAGATGGATGGTTTAGAAGTAAAAATTAATGATTTGAAGAAAGACATGGAAGGTTTGAAAGGAGGTGAGGCAAAGTTGCTACAAGAATTGCTTCCTAATGGCAAAAAGGTATTAAAGGAAACTCATGATGAGAAAAAAAGAAATGCTAGTCATAATTTCATAGACTATAATGTTGGATTGAAGACCCACAATGTTCCAAAGATAAATATGAGGACTTTTTATGGCAAGGATCCCATAACTTGGATACCATAAATCTGTTTGTATGGTATCGACGACTTTGCTCTCGTAAGCAAATTCTTAGTTGGCCAATTTTTATGGAAGAAATTATACCACATTATGAGGATACAAAAAGCAACACTTTTTTTAGCCAATTCATAAACCTCAAACAAAAGGGTTCAATGATGGAGCACCTTGAGGACTTCAAAAATTGAATATAAGTGTAAAAGGTATTCCAAAGGAGCATATGATTTATGTGTTCATAAGGAATTTAAAGGATAACATCCAACATCTGATTCATCTTTGGGAACCTAACTCACTGGAGAAGGCATTGAGGTTGGCAAGAAAAATTGAAAGAAAAATTATGGAAACAAGGAAGTCTACCACTCACAACTATAAGGATGGAAGTGTGGTTTCCCCTAGCCTTTCACAATCTACAAGGCTCACACACCAATAATGGAAGAAAAAGGATAAAAATGGAATTATTACAGTTCTGATATAAAATACACTAAAGGTCGTAAGTGTGTTGAGAAAAAAATATTTTACATAGATTGTGAGGAGGAGGAAGAAAAGGAACCAGAAATGTCAAAAGAAGAGGATAAACATGAGGAACAAAACTTACAGAAACAAATGAATTTGACCATATCTTGTAATGCTTTGGCCAGAATTACCATCCCTCAAACTATCAATATCGAAGGACATAACAAGAAGAAAAAGTTAATAGTGTTGATTGATTCGGGAAATACCCATAATTTTTTTCATTGTAAGAAAGCCAAGGAATTAAATTGCTTTGTATATCTACCGCCAAAGTGTCAAGTGATGCCTGCAAGTGGAGGAACCATAAATCGTTCTAGAAGGTGCCATAATATCAAGCTATCCAAGGGATAATATGTATTGAATAGCCCATTTATTTCCATTCCAATGGGTGGTGTTGATGTTGTACTAGGATTCCAATGGCTACAACCCTTGGGTACAATAGCTTTTAATTTCCAAGAACGTTTCGTGAAAGTTTATTTGGGAGGAAAGGAAGTTGAATTAAGAGGCATCATATGGAAACCAAGAAAGATAATGATCTATAATGGAATGACAAAGCTTCTAAATAAGGAACAACGAGGCGTAAGTACACAATTATGTCTGCTAGAGGTTCCCACATCGAAATCATTTGTTTCTCCAGATCTCCAAAAAGCCTTGGACAATCATTCCAAGGTATTTGACACTTCCAAAGGTATCCCACATATTCATGATCATGATCATGCTATTCATTTGATTCGAGGAAGTGTTCCTCCAAACATCAGACCTTACAGATATCCCTATCATCAGCATTGCTTTCTGTCATTTCCATTATCCAACCAAATTGGATAAATGAAGCAAGGGATGAATGGAAGAATGACGAAGAAGTGTGGGAACTCATTCAAAAGTTACAATAAGATCCCAGTACATCTGATACATTTAGCAGAAAAATGATTCATTACTCTAAAAAGATCGCTTATACCTATGTCAAAATTCCCTACTCAAACAAATTGTTATTATGGAATCGCACACCTCTCTCTTAGGAGGGAACTCGAGATTTTTAGAAACTTATGACAGTGTTAAGAAGAATTTTTTTTGCGATGACCTTAAATCTAATATTCAAAAGTCTGTGGTGAAATATTTGGTTTTCCAACAAAATAAAGTTGAAACAATTATGATCCCGAGTCTCTTACAACCTTTATCCATTCCAAGTCAAAGTTGGCAGGAGATTTCAATTTATTTTGTCATAGGTTTACACAAGTTTGAAGGAAAGTGTGTCATCATGGTGGTAGTTGACAAACTTACCAAGTATGCACACATTTGTCCACTATCTCATCTAATTAAAGCCAGTATAGTTTATATTGCATTTATGGAAATAATTCGAAACCTACATGGAAACCCAAATATTATTGTAAGTAACAGAGATCCCATTTTCACTCGAAATTTTTGGACAAAGTTATTTTCTTGCCTTGGTACTCATTTAGCTCATAGCTCATCTTATCATCCTCAATTTGATGGGAAAAACAAGATAGTAAACAAATGTTTGGAAGGATATCTTCATTTCTTTGTATCTGATGAAGAAACATAATGGGTCAAATGGTTTTCTTTGGCTAAATGGTGATATAACACTTCCCTCCATACTACAAAAAAAACGACCCGATTTATGGCACTTTATGGATATCGACCATCGTCCATCACAAGATATTTAATAGAAAATTATAAGGTTAAAGTAGTGGAAGATCATATCAAGCATCAACAACAAGTTCTCCAACTCTTACAGGATAACCTAACTTTGGAACAGAATAGAAGGAAACAATAGGCATATCAACATCACAGTGAAAGAAGTTTTGATATAGGTAACTAGGTATTTCTACCGCTACAACCATATAAAAAAAAGTCCCTCAAGCAAGCTAAGAAGGACAACAAAGTATCACCAAAGTATTATTGTCCTTACAAGGTGTTGGAAAATATTGGTACTATGGCATACAAATTGGAGCTTCCTACAACTTCCCGAGTGCAGCCAATTTTCCATGTTTCATGATTAAGGAAGGTCATTTGGGACAAGCTCCCAACTCAAACAATATTTCTAGAACTTGATGAGAAAGGAAAAATCATATTAGAACCTGAAGTAGTCATAGAAACACGAACTCAACATCTACGGAATCAATCAATTTCGGAATATCTTGTCAAGTGGAAGCACTTACTCGTTGAACATTCCATGTGGGAAGATGAAAGTTTTATACAGAAGCATCCAAAAATACTCAAGAATTGAGGACAGCACTTTGCTGAAGGAGAGGGGCATTTTAGGTTCCTATAATATTTATTCCCCATTACTATTATCATTGTAGCCCTTATTTTTATTGTTGTGCCAATATTGTCCCCATATTGTTATTATTGTGCCGCGTAGAAGCCCACTATTGTTATTATTGTAACCTTATATTATTATTGTTATGTCAGCTTTGATTATGTAGTACCCCTTAGACTCCAATACATAGAAAGGAGGTTTTGTCAATTTTATCATCTAAGAATTGTTCATTTCTATAATATAAAGGAGGTTGCCCCCTTGAAGAGGCAGATTTCTAAGGCATCGATCTCTCTTTTTTGTATTTTTGTGAGTTGGTTTCATAGTAGACGATCCATATAGGGAAGAATTTCAGGAATATGATTGTTTCTAAAATTATATATATATATATATATATATATATATATATTATATATATAATATATATACAATTCAAGGAACTACTATAGAGGATTAGTGAAGGTGCAACCAAATTATAACAATGAAAGGAATTTTTCATAGTGTGATTCGATGCTCATTGCTGACCAGGAAGCTACAAATATTTATTGTTACCTTTAGGTACAATTTGAGCTCCATTCTAAATTCTCTAATTTCATTTATTGATTGTCCTTATTGTGTCCTTGTCTCTCTTAATTTCACTGTGGTAGGATTTGAATGGGTTAACAAATCAAGCATATCGTTGAGTAAAACAGACACCCACATGTCACTACATGCAATTGTGCATACTCTTTGTTTTTTATACAATTATAGATGAGAAATAGGATGTGTGCACAACTAAAAATCCTAGTAGGCATGATGAATCCAGTATTAGCATGGAAATGGAAACCAAGAATCATCAAATATCAAATAATTTGTGACACAAAGTAAAAAACACAATAAAATATTCTATACCAACATTGAATGTTTAATGCAAGGTACTACTAATATCTCATGATTTTTAGACATGCTGACTGCCATGAAGACGCCCCCAAGAAAAGTTACTGACTTGAAGATAAGTGCTTCATTTTGCTCATAGTTAGTTCCATTTCTACTATCCTAATTCTTCTAGAAGTCCTTCTCCGAAGTGATCTCTTAACTGTCTGGGAGGGAAATTGATTACTTCATTCAAACACACATATTACAATTTCATTAGGATCAATAGATGAGAAAGCTTCATATTATTCAATATATTCCGCATGTTAAAAGATTATTGAACTATTAACTTTCTATTTAATTGATATGACAATCACTTGAGGATTTGTTAAGATTTTGAGACCTTTTCCAATGATTTTTTTCTTTTGAAAGTTATTGTTCTCAATTAAAAAAATTAAAGAAAAGGTGAAAATGATGCAATGGAGGGATTCTTTATTTTAGTGACTAAGAATTTCTTGCTAATGTGAAGAGCTTGGTATTTTCTTGACTCAAGATTAGTCACATTTGACTTGCTAACATTTATTTTAATTTCATTTTTGTTGTGTTTATATTGGTATCCATGAAGTTGGTGATCTACTGTGTGTAATAGGAAGTATTAACTACTAAGAAATCTAAAAGGTGATATTGATGGATGACTAACTCTAAATGCCCCTATTTGACACTTTCATATTACATGATCATGCAAAGAAATTATTAATCAATATTAAAGGGAAGATGATTAACGTGCAATGATTCTTGGCTTGTCATATAATTACTAGATTTTGGCCCCCAATAATATATTTGAGGCTACTTTTTGGTTGTTACTTGTGGAACTTCCCTTCGGCTCAGAAAAACATCGAGGACATGGGAGAAATTATTACAATGAGTAGATAACCACAAGAGAAACACCGAGGCACCATAATTTATTGTGTATTTAGATTCACTTGAAATGAACTAGTCACAAAAAGTACCTTTTTTCCTAATATTTTCATGTCTATAGAAATACTTAAAACATAATTTTAGAGTAATTATTCAAATTAATAATTAATTGATACTCACAATTTATAACTAAATAGTATAGTATGATTATTATCATAAGACATAACTATAGGGTGTGATTGTGAGGGGCATTGTGACAATATATGTACAATTCTCATTATATTAGACAATCATATGTCTAAGTGTGATATACATCCAACAAAATGTACTCCCATAGGCCACTGTGGGATTGAAATTTTATCTTTGAGTGGATAAGTGGTGATATATTTTCTTAGGCTTTAGTGTTCTACCTCCCTAAGGTTTTGACACTACACACTACACACAATTAATACCTTCATTCAACCAAGTGAGGTGCACATCTTGCAAAGTTGAATCATGTTGTCTCCACAATCCAATATGATGTTGGATCAATCCCATGATCCTAAAAACATACGTCATAATAGAAAGTAACTTTTACCGTGGGAAAATGAATATCCAAATTTAAGGAACATTACTCTTTTAGAACAAGCAATAGATATAATTTTACACTGAACTTTTTTTTTTCCATTTGATTTCACAAGTTATCTATTGCTTGATTGTTTTAACATGCAACTTAGTCGGTATTATTGTGCCTGAGGTTTTGTTGAAGGTTTAATACTAATTCCATAAGTCATTATTTTTTATGGTGACTTTTAGTTTCTTTCTTTATATAGATCATCTAGCCACATAGTGGCCACTATCAAATGTTTAGGTATATATCGTACAAATATTTTATAGTCTACTATATTTTATATTCAAGTATTCATCACCTTTCATGTCTTATAATCTACACTGTATGTTCTTTCATTTTCAGGCGAGGAACCCAATATTGATGGTAAGAAACACCAATTGAAGAAAGAGGTGAAAAATAACACTCGTCTAGAAAATGCAGAATGAGAGAGAGAAGATAATCCTTCTGGTGATACCCTCAGAGCTAATATCTTGCATTAGACACACTCAAAGAGACTGATGGTCAAGCCTTCAGAGTTGGTCAATTCACTTACAATGCTTTGGAAACACAATGATAATATTCTGAAATGATGAAACAATATTTCATGTGTAAATTGTAATCCAACCGATATTCATTTGGAGACTCATATTGTAATATTTGGTATTTTATATAATAAAATTTATATGGTTGAAATTATTTTTACTTTCCCTTGATATTATTTAGTCTTGATATTATTTCTCAAGGATTCATATAGTAATATATTTTGTTGTATATTTGGCCATTAATTACGACAGTTAATGACTAAACCAATGAAAAATTAATGACAAAATTTATGACTAAATATACTACTAGATGGTAAAGTTGAGGAAACCAATTAATAACTAGGCTAAAAATGACTAAAATTTGGTCGTGTTATAAGAAATTGTAAATGGTCACTGACTGAAAAATGGTCATTTATATGCAAATTTTTGTTGCTCTTTTAGTAACTAATTAATCATTTTGTACTAATGAGAGAGAGGTCGAGGTAGAGGTAGACCAAGAGGTAGAGTATGAGGCAACAAAAATGGTTGTTAGAGAGATGACAGAGAAGGGTAGGACCAAGAAAGTGGAAGCAACAACAAAAACATCAACAATAATCAAAGTGTCAACTTGATTCAAAGGTAAGATGTTATTATTACAATAAATCTAGCCACTATGCACGCAATTGAAAAATTTAGGATAGGTTATCAAGAGAAGAAGGGAGTTAATGTAACTACAAAAAATAATCACTCCATGTTGCTAGCAAGCATTACCATGCATGAAACTTTTCATAATTTTTGGCTATTAGAAAATGGTTGCAGTAACCACATGTTGGGAAACAAAAATTTGGTCATGAATCTCAATCATTCTGTGAAGACAGAGGTAAATTTGGTACTTACAAGACTGTGGGTGTACAAAGAAAATGAGTGGTTAACATTCTAAATTACAGGGGGGAGTTGAAGGTCAGAGGTATATTATGTTCCTTATCTAAAAACAAATATGTTAGGTGTTGGTCAATTAATGTAGAAAGGATATATAGTTATTTTTTAGGGACAACATTATGTTATATATGAGATCTAGGTGGATATTGGTGGCCACCTGACTATTCCACTTGGACACCCAACACTGTTTCTTTGCATTTCCTTAATTGTATCAAAATTTACAATATTTGGTAGTTTTTTGGGTCCTAAATATATAGAGTCGTTTTCCCTTATTTCTCAATAATAAAAAGGCCTTCGAGCCTCATTGTAAAATATTTCAAAAGGCATGTATATGTCAATTTTCATTATAGATTTATGTTTCTCATTGAATCTTTATTTGATTTTGTTCTTGCATAATTATGGATCAGTGGTATCACAACGGTCCTCTGTTTATCGTTTTTTTGATGCATGTCCCCAACTATGTTCGGGTATAAGGAGTTAGGACTTCAAATGGTTGAAACTTTGAAATATTGGTGTTGATGACCTTGATGACCTCCCATCGCAGAACAAAGGAAATACGAAGGAGCAGGATATCCTTTCAAAATGTTGCTCGAACAATCCTTTGAGCTACAAATCAAGGAGATGAAGGATATTTTTTCCTAGATTCTTCGATGGGTGTCAATAGGAAAATAATCTTCATCCAGAAGGCACGTAGGAGGTGCTACCACCTTCCAGGTACAAGTTAAATTTGACATTCCTATATTTGAATGTGGAATAGATGTAGATGTTGTAGATAAATTCTTGAATATGTTGAAATGATATTTTCTGGTCCAAAATATTTCCAATAGTGAAAAAATTACTTTTTCACTCCTCGAGGCTACCCACCACCTCAAGGATTGGTGGAAAACATATCGTGAGTAGATGGACAAGATGGAACCCTCACTATTTTTAGCCATGTCCATTTATAATTCATTCCAAGATGTTGTCAAGGAAGAATATAAGCCTAACAGGAGATATAAAGATAAGTATATAAAATTGACCACACTACGACAAGGAAGGGACCAAGATGTGCTCGAGTTCAAAAACATTTTTCATACCCTTCATACACATTTGTGTATCAAGGATTCTGAACAACATATATTACTCAAGTTCTACAACTATAGACAAAAATATATTCAGGATGAGATAGTGTTCTTTTACACTTCCTCACACGCAATACATATCGATACATTGTCAAGATTAAGAAAAAGTTTCACTATAAGAAGCAAGGCTTTAGATCTGTGAATCTAAAGTAAGGAAAACGCCTGTCAAAACCACAAAACAAAGGACATTGCGAAGGTGGGGTAATCTACTACAACCCATCAAAGTTGCAAGGAAACAAGAATTCCGCAAAGAGAAAGAAGGATACGATAAAGTGGTGTGAGCTCCATAAGAGTTCTAGTCATAAAACAAATGAATGTCACACCAAGAATCCACTAGTGGCAATTATGAAAGCTTTAGAGTTAGGTGCATGTTCTGACTCTGAGTCAAAATTTGACAAGGGGACTGACAAGGAGAAGTATGATATCAATGGATAGCTTAATGCCATTATTTCCACCACCAAGGTCTAGAAGATTGAGGAAAAATATCCAGAAGAGGGGGAGCTTATCTTCCACTCACATATGTGGGTGAAGGGTTTTCCATTCTAGCTCATTATCAATAACCATAGCCAAAAGAACTTCATCTTAGTTGAGCTAGAGATGTGGTTGGGCTAATAGATAAAATAACATGTGTAGGTGTACATCATCGCATGGCTCCATCCAGGGTGAGAACGTAGTGTCAACCAACTGTGTTGCTTTCCTTACAATATTAAGCCCTTAATGGATGCACTACTATGTGATGTTGCTCCTATTCAAGTTTGTGATGTGTTATTAGGCCAACCATACTTGTCGATGCATTATGCTATGTATGATATCAGGGCTCGCACTATTATTATCAATTTTGGGAATACGCTATATAGCATATTGGAGGTAGTCTCACCTACCATCATTTCTTTCATCTCTACTAAGAAGTGCAGTAATATCAGCTCCTAGATAGGGAAATTTGTTTAGTTTTTTATTCGTGCTCAAAATGAGGGGAAGATCATGGGCACATCCACAGCTCTCGAGAAGGGTTCCTCCATACAACAGAATTAGGTATGTAAGGTTATTCAAGAATACAACATCTTTTCCTGACCTAGAGTGTCCCCTTTGCATTGTTAGATCAATAATTTGATCAATCTAACCCCTGGGTCACCTATACCGCATTACCTATTATACTACCACTTTCTTATGGAAAATGAATAAATCAAGTGATATATCCATGAATTTCTACAAAAAGGACACATACGACAAAATTCCTCACCTTTTAGGAGCCCAATTGTACTTGTACATAAGAAAGATGGGACCTAGAGACTCTACACTAAATATAGGGCACTAATTAATATCACTGTCATTAATAGGTATGCAATCCCATGGATTGATAACCTTCTTTAATAGATCAAGGGGGTCATTCACTTCAGCAAGATCAATTTGAAGTTTACTTATTACCAAGTTCGAATAGAACTCACCGGTGTGTGGAAGACCAGCCTGAAATTAAAGGGGGGCCTTTTTGAGAGGTTGGTCATGCCTTTTGGGTTGCAAAATTCAATTGCAAATTTTACGAGGCTGATGGGTGATATCTTACATCCCTCTATTGACTCATTCATGGTTTTATATGTTAAGAAAATACTCATATTTAGAAATAATTGTGAAGAGAAATTGCATCATATCCGACAAGTCCTTCAAACTCTGTGGTAGCACATGCTATGTGCCAGCTTTGAGAGATACGCCTTTGGCATTATCCACATCTAATATATGGTTTTCATAATCAATGAGAAAGGTGTGTGTTTCTATCTAGCTAAGATCCAATTCATTTTCGATTGGCTAGCCCTAGCCACTCTAGTAGAGCTTGATATATTTTTGGGCCTTGCTAATTTTTATCTGATGTTGATGTTGGGATTCTCTCATATCACTTGGCCTTTGAGTCCCAACATAATGTGTTGATTGAGTTGAAGCACTACCTTTTCTCTACACTAATACTCAAATTTCCAACACTGAAACAACCATTTCAAATTGAGATAGATGCCTCCAACATTCTATTGGTGTATTTCTCACCTAAACATGTGATATATTCATAGTAAAACACTTTTATATACAATTTGGTAATACCCCGCCTATGATAAAGAGATCTATTCCATCATGCGTGTTTGTTGGCGATGGAAACATTACATTCTAGGTGTTATACAAAATCTACGAATACAAACATAATTATATTCCAGTGTAGGGTTTAATACTATATATAAATTACCTACATGCGAATTCTAAAATCCGAAAATAGACAATGGAGAGAAAATAAATGGAGAAGACGACCGTATTGTAATGAGACTTGAGTTCAATGGTTAATATATAATTTACATTATTGTTCATTCGTATTCTCTGAAGTAGCTGAACATTATTTGTTGGTGGCTAAGGGCTCACCCTCTGGTGGAAATAATTGCTATCACTTGTGTTATATATATCTGATTCACACAAGTTTGTGTGGTTTGATATTTTTCCCATTTTCTGTGAGTTTATCTTGTTTGTTGTTTGTTGATTTTCTATATTGAATATTTGCTTTACATGTTTCGCAACATTGTCATTTGATTCTATTTATGCTTATTATAGATTAAATTAATTAGTTCATTAAGATAGTGAGAATTGTTGATTTAATCAGCTGAAAGAGTTTGGTTACTACTATTAAACTCTTGATTGACATCCTTCCTATTTGATTTGCTTAATTGAGATTGAGTGTGATTTAGATAGAATCAGCTAGAAGGGACTGGTTAATGCTACTACACTCTCAGTTGATGCTATTGTCAATTGAATTACTTTTTTGAGATTTTATTACGATTTTAGCAAAGGATTAAGTCTTGATTCTTAGATGTAATATTTCCTTTAACAATTGCAATTTGAGTTTTATAAATGCATCTCTTTACTCTTGTATCAAAGGTTTATAATTCATTTTAAGAAACATTACTCTCTGGATTCATAGCATGCACATATTGTGTACACTCTTGGAATAACAGGACTTGCCCGGGTTGATGATTAATGTGAGGTAATTAGGAGTTTTAAAAGACACCTTTTAGCACCCAACATTTTGGCGCTATTTCCAAGGACAAGAAGATAAGGAACCTGATGTCATATACTACATCAACAAAAATTTAACTCTTGCTGAGTTGAATTACACAATGACTGAGAAAGAGTTTCTCACTGTAATCTATGCTATTAACAAATTCAGACATTATATAATAGGATACCATGTGGTCCTATATACTGATCACTCTGGTATTAAATATATTAGCCAATAAACCTAATACAAATGGAAGACTAACATGATGGCTAATCTTTTTGCAGGAATTTGACAACAATCAAGGATCGACCAGGAAAGAAAAATTTGGTGGTAGACTTCCTCTCACGTGTGCCAAGAATAGATGATACAGTGGCAGTAGAAGACCAATTCCCCGATGAGAACCTATTTGATGGGATCGTGAAAACACAGTGGTACGCAGATGTTGTGAATTACCTAGTAGTGGGAAAACTACCCAAACACTTGACACCCAGAGAAAGAAAACTAATAGTGCAATGTAAAACCTAGTTCTCCTAGATCGGAGGATACCTCTTTCACACAAGAGCCAATATGCATATCCGTAGGTGTATCAGGGAAGACAAAACCTATGATATCCTAAAAGCCTGCCACAATGGACCTTGTGGAGGAAACTTTGAAGACTGCGGGACTAGACATAAAGTCTTACAGATGGTCTATTATTGGCCCACCATTTTTAAGGATGCTAAGAAATTTTTCCACGCATGTGACAGTTGCCAAAGAATGGTCCTCCCTAGCTATTATGATGAGATACCCCTACATCCACAACTATTCATTGAACCTTTTGAACGTTGGACATTAGATTTTCATTGGCCCAATAAATCCATCATCTAATTAAAATTCATACATACTGGTTGCAATGGAGTATGTGATTAAATGGGTGGAGGCAGAAGCAATACCAAGGTCAGCAAAGGACACAATAATTCACTTTATTTTCCAAATTTTCGTGTAGTATGGATTGCCTAGAGAAATAATTACAGATGGAGGGCCATAATTTGTAGCCCATAACATTACTGCTACATTAAAAAATCATCACATTTTGCACAAAATCACATCATACCACCCGCAGGCAAACAACCAGGTAGAAAGTACCAACAAAGTAATGGAGGCCATTATGACAATGATAGTCACCTCAAACAGACGTGATTGGGCTACCTGATTTCTAGAAGCCCTGTGGGCATCACACGATTTGGAGGAATACCACAGGATCCTCCCCATATCAGTGAGTATTTGGCAAGGAACCTATCCTCCCCATAGAATTTGAAATTTAGACATTGAGGATAGCTCAAGAAGTAGGGTTGGATTTGAATGAAGCACAGATTAACAGATTACAACAAATAAATGAATTGGATGAAATTCAGCTATCAACTCTTCAACATACTACACTTATTCAACAACAAGGAGAAAAATGGCATGAAACCCTCATCAATAAAAAGATATTCCATGAAGGTGACTCATAACCTATTATGATTCTAGGTTCCAGGATTTCCCAGGCAAACTCCAGACTAGATGGTTAGGTCCCTATGAGATAAAAGAGGTGCACAATAATGGCACCCTTACACTAGCCGCCATTGATGGGTATGGTTACTCTTTTAAAGAAAATGGACGTTGGGTATGCCTCTACTACAAATCGCTTACAATGGAGTCCTTCTGCCAACATAGATGCGAAGATTCTACGATACAAATTCCCACTGAAGAAGACAACTCTTCGACAACACCAGTCCAGTAAAGAATTTATTTTTGAAACCTGTACATACAATTTCTTTTCTATTTTCTTTCTATTCGATTATATTTGCTTAGAACAATAGAGATGATTGTTTTTGAGTTTTTTTTCTTGCTTTCCTTTACTATTCCCTATAGGTAACAACTATTGTTCTCTATAGGTAATAACACCTTTTCGTGTGCATTCCTATTTTTTGTTCCCTATAGGGAACAACACTTTCCATGTGCATTTTTCTTTGTTGTTCCCTATACGGAAAAAATGTTGTTCCCTATAGGGAACAACACTTTTTCGTGTGCATTTTTCTTTGTTTTTCCTTATAGGGAACATCTATTGTTACCTATAGCGAGCAACACTTTTTTGTGTGCATTTTTATTTATTTTTCCCTATAGGGAATAGCGGTTGTTCCCTGTTGGGAACAACATTTTGCGTGTGCATTTTTCTTTGTTGTTCATTATAGGTAATAACTTTTGTTCCCCATAGGTAACAACACTTTTTACGTGTATTTTTATCTGTTGTTCCCTATAGGGAACAACACTTTTTGCATGTATTTTTCTTTGATGTTCCCTATGGGGAACACCACTTTTTGCGTGTATTTTTCTTTGCTTTTCCCTATAGGGAACAGCTACTGTTCCCTATATGGAACAACTACTATTCCCTATAGGGAATAACACTTTTTGTGTGTGTTTTCTTTTGTTGTTCCCTTCAAGCAAAAACACCTTGTGAGTATTTTGGAGAACACCCTTTCTCCCCCTTGCATGATCATTCCTAGCCCATCCCAGTGCACTCTTTATGGTCCTCTTTATGTCATAAAAGTACAATACATATCTGAGGACAAATATCTTGAATGTTATTATCTTTAACAAGATTACTTTGTGATGATCAAAAAAGAAAGGACACAATTATCAATATCACTTCACTATCCTCATTATTGCTATAAATGAAACCGATTGAAATTATCATACCATGTTGGTTCTTCCCTGTCTCGTATAATTCTCTCTATTTGTTATCAATAAATTTATGGGTATATTTTTTTCTATTGATATGTTCAAACTTCTTTTGCCTTCCATACTCTTAAGGAGTACTGAGCCACCCTCTATATATAAAATAGGGAGTGTATAATATATATACATATATATAGATATATATATATATTCACTAACGATTTTATGATTTTTTTCCACAGATGGAGGATAGGGGGTCTCATCAGTAGCTAGCCTACCATGATCATAAGGAAGGAGCGAAGTGGCATTCCCACTATGGCCACCACACCATGGATATGATCCAATGGATGCATCAAGAAACAAGTTCCTTGAAATAGGAGACCTCATGATGAGCTGGCCTGACCACTTTTGCTACTTCCCAGTGAATGGCAATATGTTCGTCTAGTTACCATGCCGGCACATTGGTCTCTACTATGGACATCATAATGCACTTCCCTAGTTATACATAGAGGACCATGGCTCCCAAGGGTTATAAAGAAACTCTGTCGAGGCTATGGATGCCTGCAGGAAATAGAAGCTCTGCTTATGGTATTGAAGTTCTATTTTCTACATCAATAGTTATTGCAATGCCTTCTTCTTATGTTTCTATGTTTTTCTATGGAGAGATTATTTCCCTAACTTACCTTGAACCTTTATGCATGAGTTAATCTTTTAAAATCAATCACAACATTTTCAAGTGGAATAACGGGAGTAAAGTATCATCTCCTGCGTATGTTGTTCTTTTTCTTTAATGCATCACCTCACGACATCTTATCACTTACTAATAATTCTCATTACATGCCTTGTTTTCATTACTCCAATATCCTTTATGATCCTTTTATTAATATATGTACCTTTCCACTTTTATTACCCAATCCATCACCCATGTACTTTGCCGCTAGCGCATCATCCTTTCATCCATTCTATCGTAGGTGACCTATCGTTTCGAGAGGGGGTGAGGGCCTCTAGTATACTCTTGCATGCTCTGTCATATTTTCATTAGATTTTGTAGAATAATATGACATCCCATAATAACAGAGCGTGTGGCATTATAATAGTCCTCGATAATGGTATTTATGTTTACAAAGCATCACCTGATAGAGCCATTAAAACCATTTGTTATTCCTTATCTCGGCTCTACTCGTTGCGGTGTTTTCTCCACTGCACTAATCATTTGCAGAAGTCAAGCATCATGGGAGGAATAATAGTGCGCCAACAACCTTTAATACTAGCCATCTCTGATGAAACTAGGGAAATTCTAGCTTGTGCAGGATGGATAACATATTTTACAATATTTTAACCCCCCAATGAGGAAATCGCCATCGAATTTTTACAACACCTTTAGAACGGACAATCCTTGGTCAGAGGTAGACAAATCACTGTAACAAATGTTTTGATAGTAGATGTGTCTGGGTTGTTGGCAGAAGGACCAGTATGAGCTGACAAGCGATTAAGGTTGCATGGCACTATGGATATTTTTAAGGACAAAAGACAAGAGCTAATCAAGAAGGGTAAAGGAATTCAGCCATCTTCTCTCGAAAATCCATGGGTAGAATTGGCACGAGTTGTCCAAAACTATATTACTTGCGATGGGTGTAGAGACGTGGTAAGGTTGTGAACACTCAAACTTTTAGTAGTTTTAAAACAAAAATGCTTCGTTAATTTTCCTGCACTATTGAATTCGTTATTGCATGACACTCCCAAGAGGCTAAGACGGTCTCAACATCCAGAAGTAGTAGTTAGCCACCATTGTCTGATCAAGTTAATAGTTAGTCACAACCTTGCCCAACAACAATCAACCTGGGATGATCTCATATTGGCCCTCGAAAGAGGTGAAACCCTGCCAGCACCTAACCTTGTTCCAAAAATTAAAAGGACTGCCCTTTCAGGTAGTAAACCTCACAAACACAAATGATCTACAAGGTTGAAGTCAAAATAGGGAATGTCTGAAAATCCTCAAGGTAGTGCTAGTCAACCCACAAAATTATCCAGCCCCGTAAGTGTACAACACTTGCAACCAAACTCAAAAGGACCAGACAACCCTGAACTAGAATCTGATCAATGAACAGGGCATTCTGACAATGTAAGGAGAAATGAAGTAAGGCCTCCTCCAACACCAAATATGAGTTCTAAAGATGATACTTTGCATGATTTTGTGGCAGGGATAACCCACGTCCTGGCCTACATGAACGCCTAAATGCATCCTGAAGAACCACTTAATCCTAACCTAAGAGAAACCCAATCTCCAAGGAATTTTGGCTATACCAAAAATCTTTCTTCCTCAAAAGATACAAACCACGAAGCAGAAACAGATACCAAGGCTATTAAGGAATTAGAGAACCAATCTCGTGACGCGCTTCTACTGGAAAACAGTGATTAAGATATAGACACAGAAAATATAGGACAAGAATAGGAAGGTGAGATAGAGGTTATTCGGGAGTCTGATAATCAATCTGGAGACACGGTCTTATTGGAACAAAGCCAGGGTTAATAGTCAGGCTCTTTAGAGACATAAGCTATGCATGAGACCATTAGTAGACCAGTTAGTCCTCAGAAAAGGTACAGAGCCAGAAAAAAATTGATGAAGCTAAGAAAGGAAAACCAGAAGCTTCGTAAGACAGTCAAGAGGCTCCAAAGAAAAATAAAAGAAATCACAATGGGAAAGGTTTCGAACAATACCCCTCAAGTAGTAAATGTGGTTGTGCAAATATAATTATATGAAGGTAGGGCTGCAGGAACTCAAAATAAGCTCATGCCTACTCAAACAATCATCACTGAAGAAGAACTGCATACAGATATAAGAGACATAGCTACTCAGACAGAGGTTTGGACCTCCTCTAATAAATAAGTACAGAAAGAAGATATCTCTTCTTATAGCGTAGGCACTCAGACGGAAATAAAATCCAAAGACATTATGACACACCATGAACCCATTCTACTAAATCTTCAGGAGGAATTGACACAAGGCCGGCTCGCGTTGGAACAATTTGAACAAGAAACTATTTCCTGGCAGAAATATCAAGAGCTGCAGAAATAGCTTCAGGAAATGAATACAACAGAGAGCGAGACTTTTGACAGGTGCAGAAAGGTGGAAGAAAAAATGGAGAAGATCAAGCTCAAGCTAGATATAGTCATATGTCAGACAAACACCATCTGCTCACTATACTCAAATGTCAAAAGATAGCATTCAGTTGTGAATCCCTCAAGATTTCTGATCCCGAGGCATCGCATTTATATTTTAACTCTTTTTGACTATAAAAGCAAAAGACTGTAGGAGGAAAGGGGATGGATTTTTGTTTATTTCAAATTATAATTTTAATTTACAAACTCATACGGTTGGAGAGCACAACCGTATTGTAACGAGACTTGAGTTCAATGGTTAATATATAATTTACGTTGTTGTTCATTTGTATTCTCCAGAGTAGCTCAGTGGTATTTGCTGGTGGCTAAGGGCGTGGCCTCTAGTGGATTGAACTGCTATCCCTTGTGTTATACATTTTTTATTCACACAAGTTTGTGTGGTTTGATATTTTTCCCTTTTTGTGTGAGTTTATCTTGTTTGTTGTTTAATAAATTTATATATTTAAGATTTTCTTTACATGTTTCACAACATTGTCATTTGATTCTATTTATTCTTAGTATAGATTAAATTAATTAGCCGATTAAGACAACGAATATTGTTGATTTAATCAACTGAAAGAGTTTGGTTACCGCTATTGAACTCTCGGTTGACATCCTTGCTATTTGACTTTCTTGATTGAGATTAAGTGTGATTTAGATAGAATTAGCTAGAAGAGATTGGTTAATGCTATTACGCTCTCATTTGATGCTACTGTCAGTTGAATTGCTTGTTTGAGATTTTATTACGATTTTAGTAGAGGATTAAGTATTGATGCTTAGATGTAATATTTCCTTTAACAGTTGCAATTTGAGTTTTATAAATGCATCCATTTGCTCTTGTATCAAAGGTTTATACTTCATTTTAAGAATCATTACTCTCTGGATTCATAGCATGCACATATTGTGTACACTCTTGGAATAAAAGGACTTGCCCAGGTTGATGATTAATGTGAGGTAATTAGGAGTTTTAAAACACACCTTTTAGCACCCAACAAGGACCAAATCACCTATCTAGGATCGAAACAGGTGAAGAACTAACTAGTTTGGAGGAAGGATTGTCAGATGCACAACTCTATACTATGCACATTGTAGATGACCATTTTGCTAATATAATTTAGTTTCTGTGTACTGGAACAACTCTAGAAGTTTATTCTAATCAACAGAAAAAGGAACTGGTGGTTCATGCCATAGATTTTTCTATGATTGCGGATCACTTGTATAAGATCAGAACAAATGGAATATTGTGTCAATATTTTCCAGAGTTTGAGCATGCCAGTATGCTCACCAAAGCACATGGAGGAGTAGCGAGAGGACACTTTGCAAGGAGAACGACTTCGTAGAAGGTTTTGTGCTCAAGGTGATGGTGGCTCGTAGTGCATAAAGACTCTATGAAGTTTTGTAAAGCATGTGATGTTTGTCAAAGGATGGGAAAGACTTCATGAAGAGATGAAATTCACTTGAACCCTCACGTTTCATTACAAGTATTTGGAAAATAGGAAAATGAAATTGTATGTCTGATATAAACACTAGAAAGGAAGACAGGGGAATGGTACATTATTATTGCGGCAGAGTACTTAACCATATGGGTGGAAGCGTGACCAATAAAGGATTTTACTATTGCTACAACTATAAACTTCCTATTTGAATATAGCTTAACGTGATTTGGGTGTCCTAAGGTATTGATGAGTGGTAGGGGTAGCATTTCCTGAATGGAAGTGTGATGCTCAGAGAATTCTAGGTGTACCATCAAAAGAGTATGCCCTATCATCCCCAAGTCAATGGTACAGTGGAAGCATTCAATAATATTATGGAGAGTGTGTTTGCAAAGTTTTGTAAGGCGAAGAGGAATGATTAGAATGTGTGTATACCAGCAGTCCTATGGACGTGTAGGATAATGTGCAAGAAGTTGACAGGCTAAACTTTGTTTAGGTTGGTTTATGGGATCGATGTAATGATCCCCATAGAATATATTTTGCAAAGCCTGTGCATTATAGATTTGACAAAGATGACGAATAATGAGACCTTAAAGGAGTTGGAAGAAAACCCGTTTCTTACACGATTTTACCAACAAATGAAAAAGGAACGTGAGAAGGCCTTTCATGACAAGAATATTAAGAATATTGTTGTTGCATCTGCAGGTTCAACATAGCCATTTTCAACCAACTCCCATATTCCTTGAGAAGCAAACAATGCTTTCATTGTTATGGACCAATAACTGTGATTTTTTCCATTAAACTGTGGCAGTTGGGAATTTGTCAAACTTGTTCCAGCATCTGCCATCTTAACTCTGTATAGGTAAAGAAGAGATACTGACTGTAAAATTAAAAAAAAAGAAAAAAACTTTCTCTGCTGGAAAAAATCTTCTTAATAAGCTTCTTACAGCTCCTACAGTGAAAAACAAACTCTGTTTTTGACTCACTGAGTGCCTAGACTAGCTTTGATACCATGTTGGAATTTTATGATGATTTCCAACACAAAAGACCAGAGAACAATCGCTCTTATACCATGTTGGAATTTTCTGCTAAATTCCTTAACAAACAGACAACACAAAACTGCT
The DNA here is from genome assembly GCA_000404065.3 of Pinus taeda. Classification (NCBI taxonomy): domain Eukaryota; kingdom Viridiplantae; phylum Streptophyta; class Pinopsida; order Pinales; family Pinaceae; genus Pinus; species Pinus taeda. The sequence continues at coordinate 182,224 of APFE031555084.1, forward strand.
ATGTTTTTACTCTGTTTCTGCACAGAGAACTGTAAATTTCATTTTCTGGACTTGGTGTTGCAGCAACAGGATTCGATGTTGCAGCAACAGGAAATAACACTCTGTTTTTCTTAACACAGAAAAACAGAAAAAATTGCTTACTGGAAACTGTGTTGCAGCAACGCTAATCGTGGTGTTGCAGCAACACGAGTTTTGACGTCAAGCCACTCGGTGTAACAGCGACACGTTTTTGACGCTAAGTCACTTTAAGAAAATTGACGCTTTGGTGTTACAGCAACTAAAACAAGTTGGCGTCAAAATAACTTATAAACTTACAGTGAGATAATTGACATTTGGTGTAACAACAACTAAAACAAGGGGCGTCAAATCACTAATAGATTTACAGAGTAAAATCAAAGCGTTTTTGACACTTGGTGTAACAACAACTGGAAATCAGCAAAACAGTAAACTTGTATTCATGAACAGTAAACAAAACTGACACAGTAAACTTCGCTGTTACAAGAGGAACACTTCAGTTCCAGAAATTGATTTTCTATCTCAGAAAATCGCAGGTTCAGCACTGTTGTGCATTTACAGAAGATACACACTCTTGTTCTTCTAACATTCTCTCAGAAACAGAACTGCTGTTCTAAAATTCTTACACTCACACAGAAAACAGAACTGCTGTTCTTTTGTGCTTACGCTGCCTCTCTCTTGCACTGCCTGGTGAATGAACAGAACTGCTGTGCGTTTATATTTATAGGAAAAATAAATATCTGAGTTAAACAATAAACTAAGCAAAATATCTGCTGATATTTATCTGTGTATTTATTGCAGAAGGTGGTGATGCCTTTTCATAGCAAAAACAAGTCGGTTGTCTGCAAGGGATTTAATTCTGTGTTTAATGCATATTTAAAGTGCAAAATATCAGTGGGCCTTTGCGGCTTCCGGATAATCTGAAATTAATTGCTGAAGATATTAAATTCCAACAATAATTGCATTGTAGTCCAACAAATAGACCGCAACCCAATTTTCTGTACCAAGCGTTAAATACGTCCCGTCTTTCTATCGAGGCGCTCTCCAAGATTTTCGGGACGCTGCTCCATATGTACTGTCAGATCTTCTGACACGTTTCAATCATGAAAGAGAACTTATATCTAATGTTTCAATAAGGAAAAGGAAAACTTCTTGTAGGCAACTGTTCAAATTGTTCTGAATTTTCTTTATCGGTTACACAGCTGGTACGTTCAACATAAACGTATCTTCAATTTTCATTGATACTAAAAGTAGCTATCGTTCTTTGCACGGAATGCATACATATAACGTTTGGTATTCTTATTACATTGCAATCATCGGTATTATTAAGAATTGCAATTAATTGTTACAATACAATTTTTTTATGATATAAGCTTTGGAATTGAGATATTCATACTAATATCGTTAGTTAGTCGCAACCATTTATTTAGATTATGTGGAGTTTTATAATAAATATATTATATTTTAAAATATTATCTTCATTTAAAATAATTATAATTAATTAAATTCACTGAATACTAGTCATTACAATTAAAATAAATAAAATATTAATATTATAAAAAAAGATATTATCAATATTGTAAATTTCTTTATTAATTTATATATTAGCAATTCTTGATACTATATATAACAGAAAAAATTATTTAATAACCACTTCGAAATATTAGTTATCTAATTATATATCTTCACTAAGCATACTCTTCTCTTTGGATCAATATGTGTGTTGTTAGCTTTAATCTCTCACATTAATCGTTTAAAGAAATCATAAAGCACTAATTTGTATTATGATACATTTCAAAATAAGAGGCTCTAAAATCAATGATGTGATTCATGATCATGCTATGTATGACTTCTTATCTAATAAAAAACCAATTCATGCAAAAGGAAAGCCAAAATTATATAATATGAGAAAGGTAAGAATTAAAATCTATCCTATAAAATAAAAAAATAAAAAGGAATAATAGTATATTAAAATATATTTTCATAAAATAATATTAATATTAATATTAAGTTGCAAGTCTATATTTATTTTGCAGCTCAAGATTAACTCTTTTAAAGTGAAAACCTATATTTTGAGTGAAAAACTTAAGAAAATGTTTGCAACTCGAGAGATTTGATCCCTCTAGGTGGTTGATAGAGCTAGTGTTAAGATGGATCTAGGTTGGTTTTAGTCATGTGCAACAATACAAAATTTGCTAAACATCTAATTGTTTTGATCATTTTAAGTATGCTAAAAATGTCTAAGATTAATTTGGTCAATTTAATTTGAAATTTGCTTAATTACCTTAGTTTGTTGAGATGAGAGAGACCCTTAGTAACTTCAATGATGAAATACAAATTTTTAAGTGCAAAGTGTCAATGTAGCAATTTTGATAGATAGAAAATGTGAATGTTAATAATATAGTCAGTTACAAACAATCTTCATTGCAATCAATCTGAAACTATTTTCTTCTACTGTTCATATCTTCACACCTATTAGTTTTTCCATTTTCTCATATCAATCATATGAAAAGAGTAGTTGGAATCATAGACCATTCAAATATTTAACTCGAGTTACTGTAATAAACAAGATACCTTGTCTCTGTTGCTCTCCAATATTAATAGTAGTTTTCTCAAAATTCAATGATTGTGACTTATGGAGTATTAAACTCCAAATAATTTTCAATAGTACTTATTTTTTATTACTGCATCTGAAGGCAAAGTAATTAAGAATGTTGAATGATGGAAAATGGGAATAATAAGAATGTACCCAATTATAAATATTTTATAGGTCCAAGAAGAAAACAATTTTCTATAATTCGTTTTCTGTGATGTTTTAGAAGCTATCAAAAAACCCATTTGAGTTGAAATTTTTATGAACCTTGGTTCAAAATACAGATCTTATATCGCTACATTTACGGAGATATGATATGAGGAAGTTAGGGTTTTTGCAGACTCCCAAATTACATTCCAAACAAATGACCTTGGGAAAATTGTAATAACTTTCTCTTTGAGGATCAAATTGAAATTGCATATGAAGTTACAGAAATAAGATAGACTATAGTTTTTCTTGGCAATTCGTACAAGTTCACTCTACAGAAACGTTATATAATCAAGTCAGAATAGGATATTGGGCATATCTATTTCTTGGAGAATCCAATGTTGATCAAGTTGGTGGCATTGGAAAGAGGAATCAGAGTGTTAGCACAAGAAGAAATTTTAGACCTTGGAGATCTGTAATTACAAAGATACAACAGATTCAATATCAAGCTTCTACAAAGAGAAAAAATGTGTATAGACTTTTAAAATATTTGCATATGTTTCGGTTGAAAAATTAGTTTGAAGTTCAAAGGGTATAGTGAAATATAATTAGCATTAATTGAGGCCTTGAAGAGAGAAAATGGAAACACCTAGTAAGAAGCCTGAAATCTCTAGGATGATTCATGAAGAAAAGGAAGAAATGCAACATGAATTACGAGACCAAGTGCAACAAATTCCACTCTCACAAAAGGTAACAAAATTTAAGATGAATGGTTTAAAGAAAGGTATGGAAACTAAGATGAATGGGATGTAAGCTAAGATGAATGTTGTGGAAGCTAAGATGGATGGTTTAGAAGTAAAAATTAATGATTTGAAGAAAGACATGGAAGGTTTGAAAGGAGGTGAGGCAAAGTTGCTACAAGAATTGCTTCCTAATGGCAAAAAGGTATTAAAGGAAACTCATGATGAGAAAAAAAGAAATGCTAGTCATAATTTCATAGACTATAATGTTGGATTGAAGACCCACAATGTTCCAAAGATAAATATGAGGACTTTTTATGGCAAGGATCCCATAACTTGGATACCATAAATCTGTTTGTATGGTATCGACGACTTTGCTCTCGTAAGCAAATTCTTAGTTGGCCAATTTTTATGGAAGAAATTATACCACATTATGAGGATACAAAAAGCAACACTTTTTTTAGCCAATTCATAAACCTCAAACAAAAGGGTTCAATGATGGAGCACCTTGAGGACTTCAAAAATTGAATATAAGTGTAAAAGGTATTCCAAAGGAGCATATGATTTATGTGTTCATAAGGAATTTAAAGGATAACATCCAACATCTGATTCATCTTTGGGAACCTAACTCACTGGAGAAGGCATTGAGGTTGGCAAGAAAAATTGAAAGAAAAATTATGGAAACAAGGAAGTCTACCACTCACAACTATAAGGATGGAAGTGTGGTTTCCCCTAGCCTTTCACAATCTACAAGGCTCACACACCAATAATGGAAGAAAAAGGATAAAAATGGAATTATTACAGTTCTGATATAAAATACACTAAAGGTCGTAAGTGTGTTGAGAAAAAAATATTTTACATAGATTGTGAGGAGGAGGAAGAAAAGGAACCAGAAATGTCAAAAGAAGAGGATAAACATGAGGAACAAAACTTACAGAAACAAATGAATTTGACCATATCTTGTAATGCTTTGGCCAGAATTACCATCCCTCAAACTATCAATATCGAAGGACATAACAAGAAGAAAAAGTTAATAGTGTTGATTGATTCGGGAAATACCCATAATTTTTTTCATTGTAAGAAAGCCAAGGAATTAAATTGCTTTGTATATCTACCGCCAAAGTGTCAAGTGATGCCTGCAAGTGGAGGAACCATAAATCGTTCTAGAAGGTGCCATAATATCAAGCTATCCAAGGGATAATATGTATTGAATAGCCCATTTATTTCCATTCCAATGGGTGGTGTTGATGTTGTACTAGGATTCGAATGGCTACAACCCTTGGGTACAATAACTTTTAATTTCCAAGAACGTTTCATGAAAGTTTATTTGGAAGGAAAGGAAGTTGAATTAAGAGGCATCATATGGAAACCAAGAATGATAATCATCTATAATGGAATGACAAAGCTTCTCAATAAGGAACAATGAGGCGTAATTACACAATTATGTCTGCTAGAGGTTCCCACATCGAAATCATTTGTTTCTCCAGATCTCCAAAAAGCCTTGGACAATCATTCCAAGGTATTTGACACTTCCAAGGGTATCCCACATATTCATGATCATGATCATGCTATTCATTTGATTCGAGGAAGTGTTCCTCCAAACATCAGACCTTACAGATATCCCTATTTCCAAAAGAGTTAAATTGAATGTATAGTTCCAGAAATGCTAGAGGCTAGTATAATTCAACCTAGTCAAAGTTCCTTCTCTGCTCCAGTAGTATTGGTGCACAAGAAGGATGGATCATGGCACACGTGTCTTGATTATCGGGAGTTCAACAACCTCAATATTAAATATAATTTTTCCATTCATTTCATTAATGAACTATTAGATGAACTGCATGGATATAGTTACTTCACCAAGTTGGATCTTCGTTCAAGATATCATCAAATCAGAATGAAGACTGAATACATTCGGAAAACAACATTTAGAGCTCACAAGGGTCATTATGAATTATTATTCATGCCTTTTGGCCTTACCAACGAACCTTTTACATTTCAAGGTTTGATAAATTCCATTTTCAAACCCTTCGTTGGAAAATTTGTGTTAATATTTTTTTGATGATATACTAATTTAGAGAAGCCTTGGAAGGATTGTGTCCAACATGTTGACAAGGTGCTCAAAATATTGTAGGAGAATCAATTATATGCAGAAAGATCAAAATGTTTCCTTTGAGTACAAGAGGTGGAATATATGGGTCATGTTGTACCTCATGAAGGTATTAAGGTAGACCCTAGAAAAATTAAAGCCATTAAGCAGTGGAAAATCCCCACATCCATAGATCATCTACAAGGATTTCTCAGGTTGACAAGGTATTATCGCATTTTTGTTAAGAATTATGGGAGAATAACAGCACTGCTCACAACATTATTGAAGAAATATGCATTTTTATGGATTCCAAAAGCAACGAATGCCTTTGAACATCTTAAAGAGGCTATGTGCCAAGCACCGGCCTTAGCTACACTGAACTTCAAAAAGACCTTTATTGTGGAATGTGATGCCCCAAGAAATGAAATTGGCGTTGTTTTAATGCACGAAGAAAGACCCATTTCTTTCAAAAGTTTTCCAATGAAGGGAAACTATTTACAAAAGCTATTTATGAGAAGGAAATGTTGGCAATACTTCATGCACTTAAGAAATGGTGACCCTACCTAATGGGAAGACACTTCAAAGTAAAAAAGGCTCATGATACTCTTAAATACTTCTTAGAACAAATATTATCTTCAGAAGAATAACAAAAATGGGTCACAAATATGTTGGGTTATTACTTTGAAATCATATACAAAAAAGGGAAGCAAAATATTGTGGTAGATGCACTCTGAAGAAAGGACGAGGATGTGCAAGCATTGCTTTCTGTCATTTCCATTATCCAACCAAATTGGATAAATGAAGCAAGGGATGAATGGAAGAATGACGAAGAAGTGTGGGAACTCATTCAAAAGTTACAATAAGATCGTAGTACATCTGATACATTTAGCAGAAAAATGATTCATTACTCTAAAAAGATCGCTTATACCTATGTCAGAATTCCCTACTCAAACAAATTGTTATTATGGAATTGCACACCTCTCTCTTAGGAGGGAACTCGAGATTTTTAGAAACTTATGACAGTGTTAAGAAGAATTTTTTTTGCGATGACCTTAAATCTAATATTCAAAAGTCTGTGGTGAAATATTTGGTTTTCCAACAAAATAAAGTTGAAACAATTATGATCCCGAGTCTCTTACAACCTTTATCCATTCCAAGTCAAAGTTGGCAGGAGATTTCAATTGATTTTGTCATAGGTTTACACAAGTTTGAAGGAAAGTGTGTCATCATGGTGGTAGTTGACAAACTTACCAAGTATGCACACATTTGTCCACTATCTCATCTAATTAAAGCCAGTATAGTTTATATTGCATTTATGGAAATAATTCGAAACCTACATGGAAACCCAAATATTATTGTAAGTAACAGAGATCCCATTTTCACTCGAAATTTTTGGACAAAGTTATTTTCTTGCCTTGGTACTCATTTAGCTCATAGCTCATCTTATCATCCTCAATCTGATGGGAAAAAAAAGATAGTAAACAAATGTTTGGAAGGATATCTTCATTTCTTTGTATCTGATGAAGAAACATAATGGGTCAAATGGTTTTCTTTGGCTAAATGGTGATATAACACTTCCCTCCATACTACAAAAAAAACGACCCAATTTATGGCACTTTATGGATATCGACCATCGTCCATCACATGATATTTAATAGAAAATTATAAGGTTCAAGTAGTGGAAGATCATATCAAGCATCAAAAACAAGTTCTCCAACTCTTAGAGGATAACCTAACTTTGGAACATAATAGAAGGAAACAATAGGCATATCAACATCGCAGTGAAAGAAGTTTTGATATAGGTAACTAGGTATTTCTACCGCTACAACCATATAAAAAAAAGTCCCTCAAGCAAGCTAAGAAGGACAACAAAGTATCACCAAAGTATTATTGTCCTTACAAGGTGTTGGAAAATATTGGTACTATGGCATACAAATTGGAGCTTCCTACAGCTTCCCGAGTGCAACCAATTTTCCATGTTTCATGGTTAAGGAAGGTCATTTGGGACAAGCTCCCAACTCAAACAATATTTCTAGAACTTGATGAGAAAGGAAAAATCATATTAGAACCTGAAGTAGTCATAGAAACACGAACTCAACATCTATGGAATCAATCAATTTCGGAATATCTTGTCAAGTGGAAGCACTTACTCGTTGAACATTCCATGTGGGAAGATGAAAGTTTTATACAGAAGCATCCAAAAATACTCAAGAATTGAGGACAACACTTTGCTGAAGGAGAGGGGCATTTTAGGTTCCTATAATATTTATTCCCCATTACTATTATCATTGTAGCCCTTATTTTTATTGTTGTGCCCATATTGTCCCCATATTGTTATTATTGTGCCGCGTAGAAGCCCACTATTGTTATTATTGTAACCTTATATTATTATTGTTATGTCAGCTTTGATTATGTAGTACCCCTTAGACTCCAATACATAGAAAGGAGGTTTTGTCAATTTTATCATCTAAGAATTGTTCATTTCCATAATATAAAGGAGGTTGCCACCTCGAAGAGGCAGACTTCTAAGGCATCGATCTCTCTTTTTTGTATTTTTGTGAGTTGGTTTCATAATAGACGATCCATATAGGGAAGAATTTCAGGAATACGATTGTTTCTAAAAATTATATATATGTAATATATATATGTATGTATATATATATATATATATATATATATATATTATATATATATATATATTATATATATATCTTGTATATATCTGTATATTATCTATTATATATATATATATATATATATATATATATGTATATATATATGTATATATGTATATCTATATCTATATATATATATAATATATATATATATATATATATATATATATATATATATATATATACAATTCAAGGAACTACTATAGAGGATTAGTGAAGGTGCAACCAAATTATAACAATGAAAGGAATTTTTCATAGTGTGATTCGATGCTCATTGCTGACCAGGAAGCTACAAATATTTATTGTTACCTTTAGGTACAATTTGAGCTCCATTCTAAATTCTCTAATTTCATTTATTGATTGTCCTTATTGTGTCCTTGTCTCTCTTAATTTCACTGTGGTAGGATTTGAATGGGTTAACAAATCAAGCATATCGTTGAGTAAAATAGACACCCACATGTCACTACATGCAATTGTGCATACTCTTTGTTTTTTATACAATTAGAGATGAGAAATATGATGTGTGCACAACTAAAAATCCTAGTAGGCATGATGAATCCAATATTAGCATGGAAATGGAAACCAAGAATCATCAAATATCAAATAATTTGTGACACAAAGTAAAAAACACAATAAAATATTCTATACCAACATTGAATGTTTAATGCAAGGTACTACTAATATCTCATGATTTTTAGACATGCTGACTGCCATGAAGATGCCCCCAAGAAAAGTTACTGACTTGAATATAAGTGCTTCATTTTGCTCATAGTTAGTTCCATTTGTACTATCCTAATTCTTCTAGAAGTCCTTCTCCGAAGCGATCTCTTAACTATCTGGGAGGGAAATTGATTACTTCATCCAAACACACATATTACAATTTGATTAGGATCAATAGATGAGAAAGCTTCATATTATTCAATATATTCCGCATGTTAAAAGATTATTGAACTATTACCTTTCTATTTAATTGATATGACAATCACTTGAGGATTTGTTAAGATTTTGAGACCTTTTCCAATGATTTTTTTCTTTTGAAAGTTATTGTTCTCAATTAAAAAAATTAAAGAAAAGGTGAAAATGATGTAATGGAGGGATTCTTTATTTTAGTGACTAAGAATTTCTTGCTAATGTGAAGAGCTTGGTATTTTCTTGACTCAAGATTAGTCACATTTGACTTGCTAACATTTATTTTAATTTCATTTTTGTTGTGTTTATATTGGTATCCTTGAAGTTGGTGATCTACTGTGTGTAATAGGAAGTATTAACTACTAAGAAATCTAAAAGGTGATATTGATGGATGACTAACTCTAAATGCCCCTATTTGACACTTTCATATTACATGATCATGCAAAGAAATTATTAATCAATATTAAAGGGAAGATGATTAACGTGCAATGATTCTTGGCTTGTCATATAATTACTAGATTTTGGCCCCCAATAATATATTTGAGGCTACTTTTTGGTTGTTACTTGTGGAACTTCCCTTCGGCTCCGAAAAACATCGAGGACATGGGAGAAATTATTACAATGAGTAGATAACCACAAGAGAAACACCGAGGCACCATAATTTATTGTGTATTTAGATTCACTTGAAATGAACTAGTCACAAAAAGTACCTTTTTTCCTAATATTTTCATGTCTATAGAAATACTTAAAACATAATTTTAGAGTAATTATTCAAATTAATAATTAATTGATACTCACAATTTATAACTAAATAGTATAGTATGATTATTATCATAAGACATAACTATAGGGTGTGATTGTGAGGGGCATTGTGACAATATATGTACAATTCTCATTATATTAGACAATCATATGTCTAAGTGTGATATACATCCAACAAAATGTACTCCCATAGGCCACTGTGGGATTGAAATTTTATCTTTGAGTGGATAAGTGGTGATATATTTTCTTAGGCTTTAGTGTTCTACCTCCCTAAGGTTTTGACACTACACACTACACACAATTAATACCTTCATTCAACCAAGTGAGGTGCACATCTTGCAAAGTTGAATCATGTTGTCTCCACAATCCAATATGATGTTGGATCAATCCCATGATCCTAAAAACATACGTCATAATAGAAAGTAACTTTTACCGTGGGAAAATGAATATCCAAATTTAAGGAACATTACTCTTTTAGAACAAGCAATAGATATAATTTTACACTGAACTTTTTTTTTTCCATTTGATTTCACAAGTTATCTATTGCTTGATTGTTTTAACATGCAACTTAGTCGGTATTATTGTGCCTGAGGTTTTGTTGAAGGTTTAATACTAATTCCATAAGTCATTATTTTTTATGGTGACTTTTAGTTTCTTTCTTTATATAGATCATCTAGCCACATAGTGGCCACTATCAAATGTTTAGGTATATATCGTACAAATATTTTATAGTCTACTATATTTTATATTCAAGTATTCATCACCTTTCATGTCTTATAATCTACACTGTATGTTCTTTCATTTTCAGGCGAGGAACCCAATATTGATGGTAAGAAACACCAATTGAAGAAAGAGGTGAAAAATAACACTCGTCTAGAAAATGCAGAATGAGAGAGAGAAGATAATCCTTCTGGTGATACCCTCAGAGCTAATATCTTGCATTAGACACACTCAAAGAGACTGATGGTCAAGCCTTCAGAGTTGGTCAATTCACTTACAATGCTTTGGAAACACAATGATAATATTCTGAAATGATGAAACAATATTTCATGTGTAAATTGTAATCCAACCGATATTCATTTGGAGACTCATATTGTAATATTTGGTATTTTATATAATAAAATTTATATGGTTGAAATTATTTTTACTTTCCCTTGATATTATTTAGTCTTGATATTATTTCTCAAGGATTCATATAGTAATATATTTTGTTGTATATTTGGCCATTAATTACGACAGTTAATGACTAAACCAATGAAAAATTAATGACAAAATTTATGACTAAATATACTACTAGATGGTAAAGTTGAGGAAACCAATTAATAACTAGGCTAAAAATGACTAAAATTTGGTCGTGTTATAAGAAATTGTAAATGGTCACTGACTGAAAAATGGTCATTTATATGCAAATTTTTGTTGCTCTTTTAGTAACTAATTAATCATTTTGTACTAATGAGAGAGAGGTCGAGGTAGAGGTAGACCAAGAGGTAGAGTATGAGGCAACAAAAATGGTTGTTAGAGAGATGACAGAGAAGGGTAGGACCAAGAAAGTGGAAGCAACAACAAAAACATCAACAATAATCAAAGTGTCAACTTGATTCAAAGGTAAGATGTTATTATTACAATAAATCTAGCCACTATGCACGCAATTGAAAAATTTAGGATAGGTTATCAAGAGAAGAAGGGAGTTAATGTAACTACAAAAAATAATCACTCCATGTTGCTAGCAAGCATTACCATGCATGAAACTTTTCATAATTTTTGGCTATTAGAAAATGGTTGCAGTAACCACATGTTGGGAAACAAAAATTTGGTCATGAATCTCAATCATTCTGTGAAGACAGAGGTAAATTTGGTACTTACAAGACTGTGGGTGTACAAAGAAAATGAGTGGTTAACATTCTAAATTACAGGGGGGAGTTGAAGGTCAGAGGTATATTATGTTCCTTATCTAAAAACAAATATGTTAGGTGTTGGTCAATTAATGTAGAAAGGATATATAGTTATTTTTTAGGGACAACATTATGTTATATATGAGATCTAGGTGGATATTGGTGGCCACCTGACTATTCCACTTGGACACCCAACACTGTTTCTTTGCATTTCCTTAATTGTATCAAAATTTACAATATTTGGTAGTTTTTTGGGTCCTAAATATATAGAGTCGTTTTCCCTTATTTCTCAATAATAAAAAGGCCTTCGAGCCTCATTGTAAAATATTTCAAAAGGCATGTATATGTCAATTTTCATTATAGATTTATGTTTCTCATTGAATCTTTATTTGATTTTGTTCTTGCATAATTATGGATCAGTGGTATCACAACGGTCCTCTGTTTATCGTTTTTTTGATGCATGTCCCCAACTATGTTCGGGTATAAGGAGTTAGGACTTCAAATGGTTGAAACTTTGAAATATTGGTGTTGATGACCTTGATGACCTCCCATCGCAGAACAAAGGAAATACGAAGGAGCAGGATATCCTTTCAAAATGTTGCTCGAACAATCCTTTGAGCTACAAATCAAGGAGATGAAGGATATTTTTTCCTAGATTCTTCGATGGGTGTCAATAGGAAAATAATCTTCATCCAGAAGGCACGTAGGAGGTGCTACCACCTTCCAGGTACAAGTTAAATTTGACATTCCTATATTTGAATGTGGAATAGATGTAGATGTTGTAGATAAATTCTTGAATATGTTGAAATGATATTTTCTGGTCCAAAATATTTCCAATAGTGAAAAAATTACTTTTTCACTCCTCGAGGCTACCCACCACCTCAAGGATTGGTGGAAAACATATCGTGAGTAGATGGACAAGATGGAACCTTCACTATTTTTAGCCATGTCCATTTATAATTCATTCCAAGATGTTGTCAAGGAAGAATATAAACCTAACAGGAGATATAAAGATAAGTATATAAAATTGACCACACTACAACAAGGAAGGGACCAAGATGTGCTCAAGTTCAAAAACATTTTTCATACCCTTCATACACATTTGTGTATCAAGGATTCTGAACAACATATATTACTCAAGTTCTACAACTATAGACAAAAATACATTCAGGATGAGATAGTGTTCTTGTACACTTCCTCACACGCAATACATATCGATACATTGTCAAGATTAAGAAAAAGTTTCACTATAAGAAGCAAGGCTTTGGATCTGTGAATCTAAAGTAAGGAAAACGTCTCTCAAAACCACAAAACAAAGGACATTGCGAAGGTGGGGTGATCTACTACAACCCATCAAAGTTGCAAGGAAACAAGAATTCCGCAAAGAGAAAGAAGGATACGATAAAGTGGTGTGAGCTCCATAAGAGTTCTAGTCATAAAACAAATGAATGTCACACCAAGAATCCACTAGTGGCCAAGATGAAAGCTTTAGAGTTAGGTGCATGTTCTGACTCTGAGTCAAAATTTGACAAGGGGACTGACAAGGAGAAGTATGCTGTCAATGGATAGCCTAATGCCATTATTTCCACCACCAAGGTCTAGAAGATTGAGGCAAAATATCCAGAAGAGGGGGAGCTTATCTTCCACTCACATATGTTGGTGAAGGGTTTTCCATTCTATTTCATTATCAATAACCATAGCCAAAAGAACTTCATCTTAGTTGAACTAGAGATGTGGTTGGGCTAATAGATAAAATAACATGTGTAGGTGTACATCATCGCATGGCTCCATCCAGGGTGAGAACGTAGTGTCAACCAACTGTGTTGCTTTCCTTACAATATTAAGCCCTTAATGGATGCACTACTATGTGATGTTGCTCCTATTCAAGTTTGTGATGTGTTATTAGGCCAACCATACTTGTCGATGCATTATGCTATGTATGATATCAGGGCTCGCACTATTATTATCAATTTTGGGAATACGCTATCTAGCATATTGGAGGTAGTCTCACCTACCATCATTTCTTTCATCTCTACTAAGAAGTGCAGTAATATCAGCTCCTAGATAGGGAAATTTGTTTAGTTTTTTTATTTGTGCTTAAAATGAGGGGAAGATCATGGCAACATCCATAGCTCTCGAGAAGGGTTCCTCCATACAATAGAATTAGGTATGTAAGGTTATGCAAGAATACAACATCTTTTCCTGACCTAGAGTGTCCCCTTTGCATTGTTAGATCAATAATTTGATCAATCTAACCCCTGGGTCACCTATACCCCATTACCTATTATACTACCACTTTCTTATGGAAAATGAATAAATCAAGTGATATATCCATGAATTTCTACAAAAATGACACATACGACAAAATTCCTCACCTTGTAGGAGCCCAATTGTACTTGTACATAAGAAAGATGGGACCTAGAGACTCTACACTAAATATAGGGCACTAATTAATATCACTTTCATTAATAGGTATGCAATCCCATGGATTGATAACCTTCTTTAATAGATCAAGGGGGTCATTCACTTCAGCAAGATCAATTTGAAGTTTACTTATTACCAAGTTCGAATAGAACTCACCGGTGTGTGGAAGACCAGCTTGAAATCAAAGGGGGGCCTTTTTGAGAGGTTGGTCATGCCTTTTGGGTTGAAAAATTCAATTGCAAATTTTACGAGGCTGATGGGTGATATCTTACATCCCTCTATTGACTCATTCATGGTTTTATATGTTAACAAAATACTCATATTTAGAAATAATTGTGAAGATAAATTGCATCATATCCGACAAGTCCTTCAAACTCTGTGGTAGCACATGCTATGTGCCAACTTTGAGAAATGCGCCTTTCGCATTAACCACATCTAATATATGGTTTTCATAATCAATGAGAAGGGTGTGTGTTTCTATCTAGCTAAGATCCAATTCATTTTCGATTGGCTAGCCCTGGCCACTCTAGTAGAGCTTCATATATTTTTGGGCCTTGCTAGTTTTTATCTGATGTTGATGTTGGGATTCTCTCATATCACTTGGCCTTTGAGTCCCAACATAATGTGTTGATTGAGTTGAAGCACTACCTTTTCTCTACACTAATACTCAAATTTCCAACCCTGATGTTAGCCTCCTGCTCATAGCAGGTGTTCACCTTTCGTGATCGACATATTTACATGCCAAATATGTCATGCTTTGCTTCCAGCAATGTTCCATATTTGAAATTTGCTACTATGGAAAATGCGGGCACACCCACCAGTTATGCCTTCATTTGAAATGTCTGTGGATAATATTTCTGAGCAAGGAATGCATCATATTGAAGAGTCTGAGGACCAGTCTTCTCCTTTTGTCAAATCTTTAACGGAGCATGATGAATATTCGTTTGGTTCAACCACAAATGAAATCTTTTCTGCCCAAACCATCAGAAGCTCAGGCAGAGTACGAAGTTTACTCCTTGATGAGTGCACACTGAATAGTTCTGTTTCCATTGCTGAATTGTCAACATCCTCGCAACAAGAGGGCAAGATTACTGGGATATCATGTACAAATGAAGATAGCTGCTATACTAACATGAATTCAAAGAACACAACTGGAGACGTGGCATCTAATGCAAAGGATTTATAATGTGCAACAAACCTATCTGAAACAGCTCTTGTACCCTCTCATAGGATGCGTTATGAGAGTGGGTGAACCCAGTTCTTTCAAGTAACTTTAGGAAGCTCTCACGGGTGAATCAAATGGGATCTCTGTGAATTTATTTACTCTCAAGTCGGTGTCAAGTTGAACTTAATCAAGTACGAGATGTTTGAAGTTGATCCTATACCACATGCATATTCACTGATTTCAAATTGTCATATTCAAAGCAGCGTAGGAGCAGAGTCATCTTTGCCATTTATCTTGCTTTGTGGATGCCGGCCCAAGGATTTATAATATGATTCTTTATTAATCACAATGTTTAGCATGAAAGGCAAGCAGCCAAGGATTCTTGTTCAAATTCCATACATCTGCAGGGAGGAGCTGGCTGCACAGTATTCTCCAATGTCAGAGGATAGTGATGATTGTGTTGGTTATCGCATGATACGGTATAGTGATTCTCCTCAGCATATTTCAGTGACTCAATCCGATCAAGTTATTAGCAGTCCTACGAGCCCTGTTTCACTTACAAATAAAGAAGAAATGTTTTCTGGGCCTGAAATTTTACTTCTGATAAAACTATATGGGTGGGGAATGAAGAGATGCTGGAGGACTCTTTTATCACTGAAGTTGAGGAAGAATACATTTGGGAAGCCAGAGGTAATATGGCCTTTTGAGAAGCATAATGGAAATGTGTGGAAAACTCCTCCTTTATGTTTCAGTCTTTCTCATACATCTTCACTAATTGCTTGTGGTGTCACGACAAAGTCTTCAGTAAGCTCAGATTGTTATTTACCTGTCATTTTTAGAACTTCTTACAACCTGCTGCAAAGTTTTGGTAAATACGTTTTGTTAATGTGGGCATTGATGTGGAGGAAAAGGGACGAAGAATGAACAGTAATATACTAAAATTTGCCAGGCGCTATTTTTCTTTACCAGAGATTGCATGGTTAGAGGGGATCCTTGATCCTGAGAGGCAACTACAGAAATTTGTACAACTCTGGACGCTCAAGGAAGCATATGTCAAAGCTTTGGGAAGAGGGATAAGTGGAGCTCCTCTTAAGGATTTCACCATCCATCTGAAAAATCTTTCAGGCATTCAAGAGGATTCGTGCCAATGTGGAGCTTAATGGTCTTCTTCTTTCACATGCCTTGATGACATTCCATGGACTGGCCATCAAATGTGCTCAGCATTATTCATGGCATTGGGAATAAAGAATTCTCTGGAACAAACCGCTATTTTGGAGATCTGGGACGTACGATAAAGACAGTTGGGTCAAATGTCTTATTTGAAGCAGTAAGAGAAGTCTCAGATAATGTCATGAAGGGGGCCGAAACAAGTGGTTTTAATGGAATGGTGCATGGTTTCTATCGTGGCATTTTAAAACTAGCTATGGAACCATCAGTATTAGGTACAACAGCTGTTAAGGGTGGCTACACTTATCGAATTAAGCTTGAACAAAGTGCTGATATGGATGAGTTATACATTGAAGGATATCTACAGGCAATGTTAGATCCTTCATTTAAGCGAAACTATTTAAGAGTTAAAGTAGTTGATGATCAGGTGTTGCTGAAGAATTTACCTCCAAACAGTGTGCTGATGAATGAAATCAAACAATGTGTAAAGAACTTCCTTATTGGGGAAGGTTTACTTGCAGTAGAATCTTCACAAACTGTTAATTCTTTACGGAGACTTCATGGGGAATCTGAGTGGCAAGTGGTCCCCAGGCTTAAGGCCGTATGTGAACAACTGTTTGTTATTTTTGCCATTCGAGCATTACGAAGGCAAACAGAGAAAATTTTGCGCATGAGTGACTCGAATAAGAAATCCAGTGCGGAAGAATCATCTCATGATGGAAGGGAAGTGGCTCTTCCTGGAGCATCCAAATCCAACAAAGACGAAGAGAAAATAAAACAGGGAATACAAATTCCAAGGCACGCATTGGGTAGTTTCCTCATATCTACTGCTGTCGCCTATGTTGACGGAAGATTATGTCGTCATATACCAAATGCTCTTGTAAGGCGAATTGTAAGTGGATTTAGATACAGAAAAACACGAGCTTGTCGTGAATGAGGATGCCCATTTGGTTGGAGGACCTGTTGCAATATTGTCTGAGGATGCTCATCAGGTTGGACCTGCTTTAGAAGAACATTGGTTATCAGAAATTGAGAAAGGTATAATGTTGAATCCGGATCCCAATACTGAAAAGGCCACAGTGATAGAACACCCGTTATCAGAATTTGAGAATGGTACGATGTCGGCTTCTGCGCCTCTTGAGAACTGCATGTCTGCAGAACAATTTATGGAAATGGGGAAAGGTATGATGCTGAATCATGCATCCATGCTTGAAAATACCAGTTCAGCGGGAGAAATGATGTCAGAGATTGAGAGAAGTATGGCTATGAGTCTAGCTAACCACCTGCAAAGATCCAATTCAGAAGAAATGGTAATGGAAAAATTGGAAGATATCCAATACCAGAGGCGTGGAATAAAGCGGAGAACAGAAGGACAGCCAGCCACCGCCTCAATCCAAAAAGACAAAAATCATTTATGGAACCGCCTAAAGGATTCATGCGCAGCCTTAGATATTTACTCCAAGATGCCAGCTGCCCCAGCTCAGCCCATATAGTCTTTCATGCATTTATTTTTAGCAGCAAACACTGATTTACTTAAGATCTGTTTAGATCGGTTTGATAGATATTTTGAGATATTTTCCTTGAGATCTTATCCACAGATCTAAGTCTGTAAATATTCTCTATAAAAAACCTCCCTATGTACTGTTCAAAAAGTGAGATGTTTTTGATCGATTAATCTCATTTGAGGTTTGCTGTGTACGCTCCAAGAAATTCAATGAACAGAGCTTGCTGGAACATGTGTGTTTGGACTGTTTAAATGTGCATTTGATGGCTGAAGAACAAGATTGCAGAACTCTCCTGTTTCCTCATGGACTAATAAGTTTTCTCATCTCTTTCTACCGTTGCTATGTTTTCTGTACCGTATTTGTGTCATGATCTAAACTTGCAGGGAAAAAGAATAGTTCAGATGTCACTTAGCTGTGCTCTGCCCTCAATTTCTGCTTCTTCTCAATGTTTTCTTGCTAAATTAGCCTATAAATATGAATTCCTCTTAGGCTCATATTTGCACTAGTTTCCCCCGTATATGAATATTGTTGTAGGAATTTCTTAATTGCTCCTATAGGATATTCATTCACGTTCCCTCTGTTAGCACGAATGAAAATTACTTAGCTGTCTTTCATTCCCTGACCTCCATTTCATCTCATTTCAAACTTCAATATTGGTCCATGTGTAGCTATCCTGCTCTGTATTCCTCTTCCGTCAAAGAAAACACATCCTTCAGTCCACATCCTTGACTCCATGCCCAATGTTATAAACCTCTTGCGCTTCGCATGCCAAACACTACCTGAATTGATCATTCATCCCACCAAACTAAAACAAAAACCCATGTGCATCATATCTAGCCTGAAATCATTCCCTAAACAAAGCTAAATCCCAAAGAGAGAGCCCTCTCTGACTGCTGGTAGGCTAGGACCGGCA
>APFE031555091.1:1855-13525 GCA_000404065.3 Pinus taeda
ATCTGTAATATCCATGTTGCGGGATCCTTGCCATCAAACTTCCTCATATCAATTTTTGGAATATGATGGGTCTTCGATGCCACATTAGAGTCTATGGTATCATGATTAACATTTCTTTTGTTGTCATCATGAGTTTATTTTACTACGCTTTCACCCTTAGTCACCATTTCTTGTAGCATCTTATTCATATTTATCTTCAATTCGTCCATGTCTATCTTCCAATCGTCCATCTTAGCTTCCATGCCATTCATCTTAGCTTCCACGCCATTTATCTTAGATTCCATGCCATTTATCTTAGCTTCTGTTAGCTTTTGTGAGGCTGACATTTTTTGCACTTGGTCTTATAATTTTGATATATCATGTAGCATTTCTTCCTCTTCTTTATGAGTCATGCTAGAGCTTTCAGGTTCCTTACTAGGTGTTTCCATTTTCTTTCCTTGGGGCATCAGTTACCGATAATAATGCTCTACTAGCCCTTTGAATTCCTTCAAAATAAATTTTCAAACATCTTAAGAAAAAATTTAAGAAAATCTACACACCTTTTTTTTTTGTAGGAGCTCGATATTTCCTCTGATGTATCTCTGTACTTGCAGAACATACAGTTATGAAATTGTGCCCTGTGGTAGCCCTCTGTGTCCTCTTTCCAATGCCACTAGTTTGACCCCAATTGGATTCTCCAATGAAGCGTTATGCCAAATCTCCCACAGTGACCTGATTATAGACCTTTTCAGAAGAGCGAACTTGTATGAAGTTCCACGTGTCACTATTTGGACCTCTGGCTCTGAAAAATATCTAGACAAAAATACAGTCCGTCCTCTTTCTGTACCTTTTTGCGAAATTTCAATCCGATGCTCAGAGAGAAAGTTATGACGATTTTCCCCAGGTCACCTGTTTGGAATATAATTCAGGACTCTGCAAAAAGACCAACTTCCTCACATCATATCTCCGCAAATATAGCGCGAAAAGCTCTGAAATTTAGACCCAAGGTTCAGCGAGATTTCTTCTCAAATGTTTTTTTTTGTGACTTCTAAAACGTCACAGAACACAAGTTATAGCGAAAATTCCATGATGACCTATTTGGAGCAGCGAAACCCTAGAATCCAAAGCTCTGATACCAAATGTTATGAAACCAGCTCAAGAAAAGATAGAAAAGATAGATCAAAAACCTTAGAATTCAGCCTCTTCAAGGGGGCAACCTCCTTTACATTACATAAATGAACAATTCTTGGATGATACAAATGACAAAAACCTCCTTTCTATATATAGGAGACTAAGGAGTCACAATATAACCCAGCCGACCTAACAATAATAATACAAAGCCACAAAAATAACAATAGAGGGATTCTATGGGGCACAGTAATAACAATATGGGCGCAATAGGGGCACAACAATATTAATAAGGGGTACAACTACCATAGTAATGGGGTAATCACTAGTATTATAGGGACCCAACATCTTCGATGATATGGGATTCTTCTCTTTCTATTTTGATATTTTCCTTCTTATTCTTAGGACAATATCTCTTGTAATGCCCATATTCTTGACATCCATAGCATTGAATCTTAGCTTTTTCTTCTTGATAATTATTCTTACCGAACTTCCTTTTCCTTTTAGTAAATGTTTGACCCCTTTCACTTGGTCCATCATCACTTTTTTCCTTCAACCTATCTTCTTCTATCTTCAATAGAAAACACAAGTTTTTGAATGGGATAGATTTCTTCTCCTTATGCGAATTTGATATGAGGTTAATGTGTGCAACAGTTAATGCATTTATAACAATGGAGACCATTTCTTTATTAGATATCATCTCTCCTAGATCTTGCAGTTGAGTCTTACTTGAGATGCTTTTGAGAGACATGTAGATATCCCTTCATCCTTTGATGCCTTTAATTTGTATAGATCAAATCTAAGTGATATGATCTTTCTTATCACACTTTTAGAGAATATTTCTATTAGCTTATCATATATCTCTTTTTATGTCTCCACCTCTATTAAATCGAGAATGAGGAGACCTTTGACACACTCCATAAGAAATTCTTTAGCCCTTAGATCCATTTCCATGTATTTAGATAGTGCTTGTCCTTCGGATGGTTTGGAGACTTTTCCATTGACATGATCAATAACCTCATTTTCTTCAAGGACTATGTCTATCCTCGTTTTCCATGCAAAGAAGTTCGATGACCCAACCAACTTATAGTTCTCCTTGCAAAATGAAGTCATTTTACAAGATTAGATTATAGAATAAAATGTACTTACTTGTTAAGTGAAGATAGAATCTCTAACTTGATCCCTTTGTTGATGATGATTGATGAAGATGTCATAATGCTTCTTTGATGATATTCCTCCAAAAGAAGTCCTTGCTTTGATAAAAATGAGATTTCATTTTTGATGATGACAACACCTTTTGTTCTAGCTTATTTTGGATGAGTAGTCTTTTAAGATACTTTCCACTCAAAGATTAAGTTCAAATCCCAAGAATTCTTCTTTGATTGAACTAGGGTTTTTCTTCAGGATAATAATGTGATCTTTGTCCTTGAAGTACTTCTCTTGGATAAATAAATTTATATATTTCTTCAACTTGAGTATTTTAGGGTCTTGGACTCCTTTTGATGATTATCCAAGACTACTTCTTCGATCTAGGGTTTTGATAGTTCTTCATAGATTTTGACTTCACTTTGATATCCTTCAATTTTCTTTGATGTTTTTCTTGATATTTGATCCTTGAGTGTCCCTTGATAAGATGCACTTCCTGGAGATTGTCACCTCAGCTATGATACCATGTTGAGTAATCTAGGGCATATTCTCTAGGTTATTTCTCTTCTAATGATAACTGCATGTGAATGTTTTTTACTTCATTAGATTATGATATTCTCTTTTGTTAGATTATTATAGCGTTCTTCATCAAACCGCTACCAAAGAATAAACAATAAAAAGACAAGAGACATAAAATATAGGTGATCAACCAGGGCCAAAACCTCTCCCACTTGAGAGGAAAACCTAAACGAGTTATTCTTCTTATAGAGAATTCAATTGACGAATACGAAGGCCATGACCGTTGACCTATTTTCCTGTCCAAGACCAAGTATTTCCTTAATAAGATCCTTCTTCCTTGACTCTACAATAGTCAACTCTCTTTCTTCTTCTTGCTTCTTGGCTACCCTTCAGTCTCTTGAACAGATGTGAAACTTTTCAGCCCTAATTCAGAGAGCCCTAGATTTAGTCCTTACGCAATTTTGTCCTTCAACCTTCTTCACTGGAGACAAAGAGACTCACCTTCCTTAACTCAGTTAGGGGATCTATTAGACTTCCCCCAAATATCCCTTCTTCATGATGATTGTAATACCTGAACTATCTTGGCTCTTTCCGTAACAAAGTGTTCTAAAATCTCACATGTGTGAAGTGTATATTACCCAAAAATAGTCCCAAAACACTTCAGTTTTCCTTGCCTTCTCTTTGCTAGTTATATGGATCCTCTTCTAGTGATTTCCTCACTTCTCCTTATTTCAAACCTTGACCAAATTTCTTAGTTCTAAAATGGAGTCGAGCTTCCTATTTATAGTGGTTTCCCATGAAAATAAGCCGACATGACATGTACTTCATCTAACATGTACTTTTGATGTAGACCCTTTATTCCATCTTGAAGCGGACTTGAAGGAGATGATTTAGCTTGGTCTTGGAAGGCCTTTTTATCCTTTTAATGACTCATACAAATACTTAACATGTCGAAGAAGGGTCCTTCATACATGACATTGAATCAATTTGACTTTTATGACTTGACGACAAAATGTAAAGGTTCATAATAGGACCCTTAACTAAAATAAGATTCCTTGATCATGAAACCCATGATTCAAGTACTACAAAAATATTTTATTTCCTTATTTACATCAATTACATAAAATCACAATTACACATGTCATTGTGAAGACCGAACCTAGTTACAATTTTCAATAGGAAGCTCTAATTTCATCACATGGGAGGATCACATGGAGGAGGTATTCGATGACAATGCATTGCTAGAATACATCAAGAGAGATGTTGCAAACCAACGGAATATGATTCCTAGAACCTTGCTCAGTGGAATAAAGACGTAGCTAGGGTGAGGAGAATAATATTGGAGGGAGTATGGTACCACATTGTCACCAATATCCATGGGATAGAAAATTCTTATGCAATGTGGTAGGCATTGACAGATATGTTCCAGAATAGTAGTGACCATAGGAAGCTAGCACTCAATTTGAAATATAGAGATATAGAAGAATGACACTATCCCACAGTATCTTAGTAAGCTCACACAAGTTCATGATGAGCTTGCAGGAGTTGGTGTTACTATTTCAGAGGATGTCTTGGTAAGCCTAGCCCTTCTAGGCCTTCCCAAGAGTTGGCATAGATATCAAGATTTAGTGAACGGAAGGGAGAAACTACTGAATTGGGAATGATTATGGTATAATTTGGTACATGAGGAATAAGGTGGAATACTAGATATGGGACCTCATCCAAGGGCTCGGTTGAAGAAAACTTTGCATTGGTTAGAAAGGGAAAGAATGGAAAAGGGAAGAAATCTCAAACCAAACCAAAATCCTACCAAAGGGGAAAGACATAAGATTTGTCAAAAAATAAATACTTCTATTTTAATGAATGCAAGCACTATGCCACAAAGTGTCCACACAAAAAGAAAAGAAATAAGACCTTACGAGGAGGAGAAGGTGAAGCCTTGGCTTCATAATTTAAGCTTGAATTTACCCTTATTACATGCATGTCCAACACAGTGATGGGGAGCATGTGGTACTTGGCATTAGGTGCATTGTTCCACATGACAGGGTGTATAATTTTTTTTAGTGACGTGGAGGAGAAATATATCCAGATACACATGGTATTGGTATAATCACCTTTTAGAGTGAGTTAGGCTCCTCTCTCAGGCTCAAGGATGTCATGTTTGTTCTAGGCCTAAAGAAAAATTTCATTTTTGTTGCAGTTTTGGAAGACCATGGTTATGATGTGATCTTTAACAAAGGAAAATAATTCTTGATACACATAGCCATAGGACATGTGAAATAGATCAGGGTTTGTGTGAATAACCTATATAAGATAAATGTGGAAGATTGTGATGCATTAAGCAATAAGGCAAAGAAAGTGCAGGGTTGCGATATCGGTGAAGTTTGGCACAGAAGACTTGGTCATTTTCATCATGGAACCTTGAATATTATACAAAAAATAAACATTGGACTCCCTAAAGGAGCACTTGAGCAACAAGATGTATGCAAAGGATATACATTGGGGAAGTACACAAAATCCAAATTCCATGACTGGGACAACAAAGCACATGTAGTCATAGAAAGGATCCACTTTGATATTTGTGGACCTTTCTTGACAGCTTCCACTACCAGACACAAATATTTTGTCATTTTTATTAATGAATTCTCACAAAAGTGTTGGATCTTCTTCATGTGGAAGAAAGATGAGACATTCTCCAAGTTCGTAGAATTCAAGGAATTGCTTGAGAAAGAAACCAGTAAGAAGGTGAAGGCTCTCATGAGAAATAATGTAGGTGAGTACGTGTTGAATGAATTTAAAAAATTATGTGCGAAAGAAGGCATTCGACGAGAGCTAACTGCACCCCACAACCCATAGCAGAATGGGGTGGCTGAGAGAAAGAACCGTAGCCTTGTGGGAGCAGGAAGGGTAATGTTACATGACTAAGGCCTAACTCTACATTTGTGGGTTGAGGCATGAAACACAACAGTGTATTTCAAGAACCAAAGTCATCATCAGATTCTTGGTATGATTACACTAGAGGATGGTTTATTGGGGAGAAAGTCGGATATGTCGCACTTCAGGATTTTTGGAGCCTCTATTTACTACCATGTCTCAAAAATCAAGGAATAACCTTGAGCTAATAGTAGAATTGGCGGTATTAGTAGGTTACACAAAAGATCCCCACAACTACCATGTGTACTTTCCATCCCTCAGAATGACAGTTGTACGTAATGATGTAAAGTTTGATGAGGAGAAAGTTATGTGGTTCTCTCTTGAGAGGGAGCTTTAGTTCCCACCATAAGTCGAGATTTAGATCCCACATATTATTAAGTAATATAACAACAAAAAAATAATATATAAATAAATTTGAAAGTAGAATAAAAAGGAAATAAAAAATGATCATGATGATGATGACAATGACGACAAATATGATGAAAACAACTTATGTAATAAGAGAGAAACAATTAACAATAATGTAGATTTATGTGAAAGAAAATTTTAAGCCAAAGAAAGAATTATATAATGATAGGTGGGGCATAGGGGTTGGGTTTCTTATCATCAATGCATTCTATATAAGGAAGGAGAAGAAGGAGAAGATGGCATCACTTTTTCTTGTGTAATTGAGGACAAGGCTAAGAAGAGAAAACATAGTAATGGATTGATAGCTCATGCGTGACTTTTTATTGAAATATATGGAGCAACACGGTCTATGGCTAGGTGAAGAGTAGAACTCCAAATATTTTTTGCAATAATCAATATTGAGTGAATAGAATGTCATATCTACATAGTCCTTTGCCAGAGTACTCCATCCTAGATGACGATAGAGTAAATCATTTTCTTATTGGAAATAATTAAACTTTTATCATGGTGTAATTTAATTATAAATATTTAAAATATTAGATGTTTACAATCAATTTTATAAAGGGTTATGGACTTCTTAATTTTTTTGCTAGAATTTTAAATATTGACATAGAACTTTGTAATGAGAATATATCGACCTCAATTCCTTATGAATGTTATAAGTATCTACTATGTGTATTTTTTTTTTCAAATCGAATAGAAATATGATCAACTTTGTTTTTGTAAAAAACACACAAACATATTCTATTATATAAGATATAATTTTTTTTGTTATTGTTAACAAAATTGTTATCAATGATGGTTTATTTAGAAAATAACATATATTAAACTATATAATGAATTATTAAATTGATAACTATTTAATATGGTCTGACTTTTAGTGATGTTTCTATGGATCACCTTATGATGTTGTGGACTATTCAGAAGACCCGTCACTAGTAATTCAAGTTTTTATGTCTCCTTCTCATGTTTATACAAAATAAAGTAGAGAATGGATGGGAATATTTAATTCATGGTACTAAAGATGGGATCACAAATTATATTAAGTGTACACACAATATCTTGACAATTTATCCATGTGAGAAGTACTAGAGTACAACGATTGGATCAACGAAGCCTTTCCAATATATGAAAATATTAGGCTTCAAGAGTTCGTGCGTTGCAGTGATGGATGGATTAAAGAGGGACAATAAAATTAAATCAAACTACTAGAATGGGATAATTAAGGGTGGATGTTAGGTTGTACCTATTATGGGGGCCTCATATTTATTATCGCATTGGTCTATATGTTCCCCTTAGGTGATGGAACTTTTTCACAAAAATATTTTGAGCGTTAACATTTTTTGATTACATAGCCATCTTATTTCATTAATAGAAATATAGTTCTTGATCAAACAAGTAGAAAAAATCCTATTGGTGTGTTAGGATTCAAAGTACTTTTTCTTACCCCTAATATTATTTTGTAACTTGAGGTGGAGGATTTTAAGGATGGCATATTGTGTTCTTATAAGCAATGTGAGTAGGCCTTTTACTTAGATGTTCTAAGTAAAGCAATTTGTTCATATGTTGTTAGATATGATCCAAGAGGAAGGTATGTAAAGTATAAATAATTGTGGTTGGATCAATATATTATTTTTCAGCCATATTTTAGAGCGAAATATTTAGAGGGGTCAACTTTATGTCTCATTTTTACTACTTCTCCCACCTTGAAAATTTTTGGAGAAAAGCTTTAGGATCCATCTTGAGGCCTTAAATGATCACATTTTCTGGTCTCAACCTTATCATGGACCTCAATTCCATAAATCAAATACCTCTTGATAATGAAAACTTTCCTGACAATAGTTAGTGACTCTCTCTCGTATGAGGTCCCAACTCGACCTCTCAAAATTTGCTATGACAGGACCATTCAAATTTTGGCTCAGTTCCCATGCTTAGTTGTTTGTAAGTACCATGACATATGTGTCATCATTACAATGATGGGTGCACCTATTGGGCTAGTAGCTATATTGAATGAAAGAATGTAATTATTGTAACCTATTTAAAGGGGGGAATTGTTGAGAAATTTTGAGGTGATGAACTCGTAGAAAATTGCACATATCCACATTTAAGGATTGTTTATTATAAACCTAGAAGGCATCACACACTTAGCTTATCAAAACATGGCATAGAATAGTCATTGACCAAACCAATAAGTACCCAATTTAGAAGCAAACCAAACTAAAACCAAGTACAAGGGATGATAATTCCCAAGGATCAAACATGCAATCCTTCTTCTCCAACAAGTCCTTATTAAGTACCTTTTGAATATGAAATCTATTGTAGGTGGCTGTCAAATTCATCAGCTAGTGATTGAGGAGAACGTTAAGAGTATCAAACATATCCATTGCTTCTTGTAGTTTATTATTTAGCTCTTTAAACATTAAAATTTCATACTCAAGTATAGAGGATAGCCCATATGCATTTTTTTCTTATTATGTTGTTATGACTGCTCTACCTATTCTCTCATTTGGACATTTTAAGCGACAAGTTGATGAACTAGTTGTTGCATTGAGTCTAATCGGTCCTCACGTTTTCTTAGGCAAGTTAGTTGTAGTTTATCCATAACTAAACTTATGCAATTAGTATAGACAACTTCCTTTTCTTTATTTTTTCATAGCATGATAATCTCCTTCCTCATTCTCTTCCACCTAATAGAAGTTTCTCTAGAGACAACATGAAATAGTTGAAATACCTAAATATTCAATACATCTTTTGGATCATATGCTAGTTGAGTTGATTTAAGTTATTGTGTTGAGGTAAAATCCCCTTAAATTTCATTGATTTATAATTGTGTATTTTCTTATGTTATCCTTCAAGTGGACTTGTTAGGATGTCCTGGAAGTTGTGGAACACCATTCAATTAACCTTTTGTGACTATTGTTGTTGCTTCCATCATTGTTGTTGATGAGGTAGGTTCTTTATTACATCTGAATCATGTAGTTCTTCTTTATTGCTTATATATTTTCTACATCGAATGAATATGTATGTTCCAATGAAACATCCTAGGTTTGAACCCCCTAAGCTTGAATCCCCCTATCCATTACTACACTATTTTTTACTAATTTCTTATCCTATTCTTATTCCTTTAATTAGAGGGGAGTTAACTTTCAATTCGACTATTGCATGTCATTTTCCCATCCTTTGTTTCTCTAGTTGACTTGACTACCCTTTAGTAATATTATTGGGGATGCTCCTATCAGCTTTAATGATCAACCCATACCATACTCCTATTGAGTTTGTTACTTTACTTTTTCATGTTCTCCCAACATATTCTACATAGAAATATCAATAAAAATTCCCTTTCTTTCCCAACTACTTCTAAAATTTGAGATTTGCTGGATGAGCCCATGAATTCCATTGTCTTAGTTCGTGTTTGGTAGAATTACCCTTCATGGCTATTTTTTATAACTCTTTTTTTATTATTTCTTACAAAAACATTTCTGAAGCTTGGGCTCCTTTAAGATGATACCTTGTAGTACTTCTATCTAGTTTATTCCAATATTTTGTGTTATATCGATGGTTAGATATATTGAATGACCTGTCAGCATCTTTTTAGTTAGTCTCACTAAAACTGACAATTCCAATTTGAAATATATAGTATACAATTCTAACTCACTTTCATCTTTCCACTCACCATTATTTATGGGGAGAATTATCTCGATGCTCTAGAATAGAAAATACTATGTTGGTTTGTCGATTCAACTAATTAAAAATTTAAAGTGCATATGGTTGATATGATAAGTATTTTGGATGGTTGTCAGTTGAGTTGACACAATATACCTATGTTGAGTCCAAAATAAACTAGATGTGTGACTAGTTGAGTAGGGGTCGATGGACCTGCTATGGAACTCATTATCTCTATGATACTCTTTGCATATTTTAAAACCCAATTCTAAACATTTCTCAAAAGGATGGAGACTATGTCTTGCCCAACTTATTACAAGAAAAGAACTTAAAGTTCCTCATGAATGATATGACATTACTAGTAAAAGAGGTCTCTCCCACTAAAGTGACATATGAAATCGTTAACTAAATAAGAGAGATGAGAACTTGTTGTAGTGGATACAACCAACCTCCAAATTTTTTCCTTCGTTTTGTTTTGGAGCCTCCCTCCTTAAATCTCAGCAGCTTGTCTTGCACTACCCAAGTACTTGTGCTTTCATTGAGTTTTATATTTTTCTTTACAACTTGTTTTTGCTTACTTGCTTTTCCATCTAACCACAAGCTGACCCTGTGACTTGGTTGCAAACCGATTCTAGCACTGCCTTGATGATCTGTGCAATCCTTGAGGGAAACCAACCTTTCTTTTAGGAAATGTGAAGTATAACCCACCAATGAGCTTCGACTCCAGAATTGTGTAGACCCAACTGGTAGGTTGTCTTCAGCTGGGGAACTGCATAGAGAAGTCCAAGCCAAAAAGTGAGCCTTCAGCTCCATAATTGCGCAGAGCCAACTGATATCTTGCCTTCAGTTGGGAAATTACACAGAGCCTAAGAGGTAGCCCAGAGCCACTCAACCCAAAAATTACGAAGAAGCTACTGTGCTCAGAAACTGCTCAGTGCATCAACCAAATAGTTTCCTGGTCCTTCTCAAGACTACGCAATATTCCTAAGAAATGCATGGCAGTGCTCCCAAAAAAGCAAGAATATAAGAGGAAAAAAATCCCTGGGAAGTAGGGATCTTGTCACACAAAATAAGTCGATATTGCGGACAAGATAGACCTTCCTCGAATCTAAAGAAGACCTAATGACAAGCAAACCAACCAGACACTATCTTTCTCTAAATATGCATTTATAAATAATGGCAAACAAGTGTGTTAAGGCCTACCTGGAGTCCAATGCAAGTTTGTGGAAGCCTCGCTCCCTTGCTCGAAATGAGCTTCCTTGAAGTGTAATTCTGCAAGCACAAACAAGCAAACGATTAAATATCACCTGAAGAGCCGATATTATAAAGCATATTCATCATAATGATCAAGGAGATTATGAAACAAACCATAAGACAATTTGTTGAGAAAAATGAATCTGATTGTATTAATTCAAATGAAAGAAGAACTTTAAAACCTGTGCCTTGATGCTGTACAAACTCCTCCCAGGGTCCGACAAGAAGTCTCCTCTACTTTGACAAGTTTCACTCACTTCCCAATGAAACAAAAAGGTATGTGATCTCTCCTCTCAAGTTTAACTAGGAAGTCCTAATTTCATCAACATTTACCCTCAAAATGTTTAGCTTCTAACCTCTCCAGCAACTGACCCAATGCCTTAATTTATAGAGCAATGGAGGGAAGTTACTAGGTCCTCCTTCAAAGGGATAAAGCCCTCCTTCAAAGGGATAGCTCCTCTTATCAAGGGATTAGCTCCTTCTCTTTTGGGATGCATGAACCACCTTGGAGCGAACAATCCACGTCAAAATCCTTCTAGAAACATCTAGAATTAACCCAAAAGTGAGTTTTTTAGGATAAACTTGCGCCTTTTTGACTTTTACAGGGGTACGCACCCACCCCTTTACAGACAGAGCGTG